>JAHWFP010018841.1:21293-38462 GCA_023313725.1 Lithobius niger
GCGGAAGTAGCAATCAAAACTTCTTGTAACTTCTAAACTGTCTGTCAGATTGGATTGGAAACAAACTGGTTTCAAACAATCTCCAAAATTAATTTTCTTCTTTCTATAAAGGTAATTTTTCACGCTTGTTAAAATCCAAGATGGTAGGAAATGGCTTAAAAAAAACTGTTTAGGCTTGTAACGTCTAAACAATCTACATCATTAAAGACATACGATGTGCGTGCGTGCGTGCCTGCGTGTGTACGTGCGTGCGTGTTTGTACCTCCTCTACTCCTCTGGAATCAAAGCACCTACAAAGGTGGAAGTAAACCAAATGAAATATAATTAAATTACGCTTTGGTTAGGCCTATTTTCATCACTGTAACTTGATATAATGGCCTTCAAATACGCGAAAGACCCTGAAAAAAAAAACGTCAAAGGTTTTTTTGGTGTTCATTCATGGTGTTCGTTCATGACGTCATAGTCTGTTCGTGCTAAGTGACAAACAAACTGTCTTGAAGATATTAGTTACGTATACTGAGATAACCTGGAGAAGGATGCACGCAGTAAATAACCTGAGGGGATGACGTATTTTGCAATACGCCACATATAGACATTAAAATTTGTTTTGTATTGCATGGAAAAATCAAAACCATTGATCTGGTTTTAAAAGGGTGTCAAACATTCGTGTTTCTGAAGCACGGAGGTGCGTGGATTGAGCGAGCAAAGCGAGCAATTTCCACGTAAATTAAACCCTTCCAGTGAGTGTTATCTTTGCTCTATCAATCTTTCATCTCTCACCTTCGCAGGGGATAACTTCTGGAGGAGAAGCCGCACAAACGCACAAACAAACAAATCGTATGTTTTGAATGATGTTGGTGAAATACAGACGTTGTGATGATTGTGATGAACGAACTGTGAGCCACAATTGCAATCAGTTTGCGTCGAAATAATCAGTACATCGTTTTTGTGATGCTCTTGGAATCAAAGAAATTTCATAAAGCATGGATCTATGCCAATGGAGTGAGCGAAGTGAATTAACGATGTGGCTAGTTAACAGTTAAACAAGTTACGAATAATATTCAGAATTAAGTGTTTTATTTAAGTAAGACTAGCCTTACCATTCGCTTCCCTTACTCCACTGGCGTCGATCCATGCTTCATACAGTTTATTCAGTCCTCAAAGCTGCACAAAATGGTACTGATTATTACGACGCGAGCTACTTGCATTTATTACTCACAATTCGTTTATCCCGTTTCTTAGAATATTTGCAGTTCATATACAGTTCATGTATAGTTTGTTTTACATTGCAAAGGTTTACTATACACATAAATTGCTTGCTTTGCTCACTCAATCCACGCACCTCCCTTAGTGCTTCAGAAACGCAAATGTTTCACCACCTTTTAAAGTCTATAGGTCTGCGTTTTCTGTGTGTCCAACCAGTAAGAAACCAACAAATTTTTTTATTTGTGACATGTAGCTGTTACTGAGTATGGTGCAAAATATGTCGTCGTTTTAGGATTTTTTCTTCTGGCAGCCAAGTTGCTTTCTGATTAGTTTAGTGCACGAAGAGTGGAAGGTTTAATGGGTAACCCGTAGACCACATCGTAATTTATAGGCCTAATACGAAAACTTGATGAAGCCATGTATAGTGGAGAGAGAGGTCAGACTACAGGCGTGATTAAATGAACGGTTGAATTGTACAGGCGTCATTTCCTGTCCGTTCGATTATTTTATAAACAAGCAAGGATGACACGCAAATAACGGAAGTACGTGTGGGAGCGTCCAAGTAATAAAAGTTAAGATATTTACAACATTTATATTTAAGTGCTAAATGCTACATCCCCCCCACACGCATAAAAAAAAACAAAACAAAAAAAACAGAATGCAGCACTCATATTTGTCCAGCTCAAATTTTTTTTTTAAGTCATGCGAAATACAAGCAATCAGAAATTCGAAAATGAACGAAAACTGAAGAAAATTGCTAAATCACATTAACCAGTAATAGAACATCGAAATGGTAATCATGTCAGTTTCAGTTAATCCTTTATAGCCTGGCGTCCTTTTACATGGACGGCTACTGAGCGGCAAAAAAACTAAGTCCCAACGCGCAGCGCGAGCTTTGTGAGGGACCCCAAGCAAAGCGAGCAGCAAGAGCCCAGCAGTCAACGTCCTCGTCTCCAAACCAAGTGGATGCCGGTTCAAATCCCGCGACCGACCCAACTATCATATGGGACTTACAAAAAATGCATCCACGTTGACATCGGCATTAACAGGTTAAATCACATGTCAAGCCTGCTTGGTGCCTGAGTCTGGCATTTCGGATGGTAGTGAGCCACTCAGTCGATGTATGGAATGATGATGGCCAGGTTGTATATTTGTCTAATCTCCCCAGCGATTAGTGGGAAGCGGGTGAATAAATCCTCGACGAACCCAGGATGGCTGCCTCAGGCTCGGGAAGATTCTGCAACGAACCTGAAACAGAGGTCCCAGACTTGGGACTCTAATGTACTCTAGGAGTAAAAAAAAAAAAAAACAAGTACAAACCGCTCCCTCTCCCATCACAGGAGGCAACCTCTGGAATGTTTGATTCCTCAATAGGCAATGGAATAATCACAAGACCCAGAAGCATACGGCGCTTCTTTAGCTCCAGTTTTGCCGCACTCCTAGCCGAAGCCATGGTGCCAGAAGGAGAGAGAGAGACAATTCTGTTAGGTAAATCCCATCGGAAATTACATGCCACAATCGACATGCGCACGAGACATCACAGGGTCCTCTCTTTCCTAAAATGCCAGGGGTGGCTGAGGTCGTACTCGAACCCGCAACCTCTGGCACATGAGACGGTCATGCTAACCATCAGGCCACCTTGCCCCGCTTCTTTAGCAGAAGTATCCTGGAGTCACCCAGGGACAAAGTTGATCTCGGTGATGACGTCATTTAGGGATGCCATCACCACATCATAGGGGTTGCCATATGCAGCAGTAGTGACTGACATTTACTGCCATTTTGGTTGACGCAAGCAAAAGGCACGTGCCCAGACAGTAACCTGGTACAGAGCTTGTGTTCCTCCAGCAACTACTACCCTGGAGTTGTTTTCTTTGCCTTTCAGTTATTGAAGGCCTCAAGTCTGGTCGAAGTAAGTACATCCTACTTCTGAGCTCTCCTATTTAGTAGTTTAGCAGTTGTTTGCTGTTACTTCGTAGAAACGCATTGAATTCAGCTGAAACCCATTGCAGTCCATTGTCAGTCACAACCACAAACGGTAAGCCTTTGTCGGCAAATAGCTCACGGAAAACTTCTATTGTACCATGAGCAGTTATTGACAAGCGTGGCTTTAAGTGGGCCATTTTGAATAACTTGGCACTGCTATCAGAGATACTGCATCCAAGATAGGACCCGCAAAGTCAGCATGTACGCATTCCCACAGTTGCGATGGGAATTCCCACACCTGTTTTGGACCACATGTTGTTTCTTCATGGTTGATTTGACAGCTAGTACACAGTCATTTTCACAATCAACTCAATAGCTTTGTTGATTTTAGGCCAACAGACATGCACTCGTTCTAAAGCTTTCATTTTAACCACATTTTATGCCTCCGAAACAAACACTTGTTTTCACTAGTAATTTTGGTTTTTATGGTGAAAGTAAGGGAGTACACTTTCAGTAATATTTTCTAGCTAACCATGACGTATGTACATAGACACTGAATCTAATTGATGACTTAAATTTTAGTTGTTCAGGAAAAATAGGTAGAAAGTCAACCTGTTTCAAGCTAAACAATGAAATTTCTATATCTTCAACAGTTGAGTCATCTGCATTGTCAACATTAAGGGGAAGTCATGACAAATTATCAGCTATGACATTCTGTTTAGCCTTAATATGGACCATGTCAAGGTTTAAAGCATGAAGGAACAAAGCCCAACACTGAATTCGAGCTACAGCTACTAGTGGTATCACTACTTTGGGACAAATAGCCATAACAAGGCGTTATGGTCACTAGCTAATGTGAACTTTTGCCCATAAAGGTAATGATGGAACAGTTTTACTTAGGAATTAATGAATAAGGTGTCTCGGTCGACTTGAGCATAGTTCTTCACCGACTTCATTCAAAGTTTGCGATGCAAACACAAGGGGGCGCTCTTTCCCACTGGGAAAATGTGAAATAAAGTACCGCCTACAACATACAAATTTGCATCACACACTATTTTAATAATAATAATAATACTGGGTTTAACCGTGTATAAAATGGTAAGGAACATGAAGGGCAAATCCACTTACTCGAGTCCAATACTAATGGGTATTTAAAAGTCACCGGGAACTAGTTACCGGAAAATCTAGCACTAAAACTGGCCGCTTCAAAAAACGTCCAAGGCATGATTTTTAGACAGAATGGTGAAGCGTTGTCCTTACGGTTGTCTCAGGTAAGGAATTCCAGCCTTCAAAAATGGTTTGCTAATTTGTGCAAAAGCACGTTTGCAACTCTCATTCCACTACCATTTAATATTTTGTTTGCAATAGTGCCGACAGGGGTGCTGGGATAGTTGCTGAATGCCTTATGATATTAGAATTCTGGTTGATGAAAGCAAAGAAGGAACACAGCTGAGCCAGATCATGCGGCTCAGGAACATCACTGAGAGCTCGAATGGCATCAGGCATGTTGTGCAAACCTTCCTTGTCACATGCGAAATCAAGATCACCTCACTCTTATTAAAAGAGCATATTTTTTCATTATGATTAACTGTGCCTGGAGCTGATTTTCCAGCAACAAGGACATCATCTTAAAATTCCTTGGTAACCCCTGTACGATCTGTTCATTTTCCTTGGGGAAATTCGACAAGAAGCAGTACATCCTTAATGGACATGATTCCATTGGAATAACCTGCTATGGTTGTTCACTGTCATGAATGGCTTGGATTTTACATCCAGTTCAAACTCCTGGAAGGCATCTGATGATTCAATCTTGGAAAAAAATTCCCAGCCAAATCAGAGAAAACCGCCTAAGCCTTAGGTGAAGGATAATATCTATGTTATTGTGGATTCATAATGTTTAATTCTTGTCTAGCTTAATCTCCCATTACAGGCATTGTACCATCTTGTTTAGGCACATCTACGAGTGGGGTAGCCCATTCAGAAAATTGGACAGGTGTGATAATGCCTGCCTCCACCAGCCTACCAAGTTCATTTGCAACATTAATACAATGAGTGATGGGCACTGGTCGTAGCTATACCCTTTCCACTGAGAAAAAGTCCGGACTTGGCCCGGGCCCGCCTCGGATCCGACGGTGACCTTTCCTCACTCGACTCCAACTTAGGTCCAGACCCAAACCCAACTTTCAAGTCCTGCTCGAGGTCGTGACTTGAGACACCGACCCCGACCCCATATTTCAGTGAGTAAAGGGTCAGAGTGCGGAGCCGCGCTTTAGGGAAACGTTTTGACTCTTGCAGCACTGATAAGCAATAGCGAGATAGAGGGAAAGCAGGAAACTGGCCAAGAAACGCTTTCACCGATTAAAATTTCTTCAATCCAATTTTTGCGCACACTGGCTGACAAACGATGATTTTTGTTGGCCTCAGTCACTGAATCTGCGAATCCAGTGGCTGAAATCACAGGATGCACCGTTTAAAGAATGTGAGCGCTGAACCATCATCTTTGATTGTAAACGACTCCTTTGCAAGATAGCAATGATCAGCCCCGTGCTGAGCAGTGATTGTTGTTGTCCACTTTGAAACAATTCCGCTCAGCTCTGAAAGCCTTCATCTGTGAATTAAATAAGCCATTGCATCGTTTCCAGCTGCCAATTTCGAGGCCGTCGAAATTAACAACGTAGCTTAGTTTGATTTAAAACTATACGCATTTAGCTGAAACATGGATTCTTTCATTTTACCCATCCACAATCAACGGTTTGGACGATAGTTTTCAATCCTTAGCACGTGCACCAGGAATTGTTAGGCACCGTAGCAAAGACATTACACGTGCACGAAAACAATGAGAAGCGATTAAAGTGATTGTTGTCCTTCCGGTTTTCCTTTAACTTTCCTTTTCCTTTTATCAGCTCAGCCGGGATCCAGAATAATTATGTAGATGTTATCTCTTGCTCGCCCAAGTAACATTCGGCTTCAGAACTTAAGTATATGCTTAGTAAACTATTAGGTTTACCATTTCTTTCCCTTTGGGGTGATGGCAACCTGATAGAATTTTTTCTAGTTATCAGTGATTTCTTCTTCTGCTCTGATTTTAGGTTTCAGAAGATTTCGATTTGGACTTTGTGGCTTTTATTCCCTTTAAGTTTATTTCTGGCGTGAATCATAGTTTTGTCATGGAAACCTACCTAACTCATATTATATTAATAATTTCACCACAACTTCCCTGTAGCCGCAGTTGCTTTTGCTTGTGAATGACCCCAACTTTTTATCTTATCTCCATTATCTGATATGACCATTCAGCCTTGACATCCACTCGTTGCCAAGTGGGCCGAAGATGCACGTCCGGTTTTAATCAATTGAAGGCGGTCAACGTATATAATCGTATATATACAACGGACAAATAGGCACTCAGACACACAGACGCCGGACAAAAAGGGATCATATTTGGTTTTAATTCCTTTTTCAATTGGGATGGATTGCCCTCAAATTCTGTATCGTTTGTTTTAAATCTGGGACACTTATTCTTGTAGGGCCGTTGGGGAGGGGAGGGGGGATTTTCGCGTTTTTCCCGAAATTTTTTGTGGTGAAATGTTCCAAATTATGCTGCCGCGCTCGCTTTGGGTGAATTTTTTCTGCCCCCCCCCCCCTCCCCAATTGTGGGTAGTCCACCCCAATTAAAAACAAATTAATGGCTGTTTGTCCGGCGTCTAACTCTCTTGGTGCCTATTTGTCCGAATGCCTATTTATCCGGGTGCCTATTTATTTGTCCGAGTGTTAAAATTTATCCAGCGCCTAAATTAAGGTGCCTTAGTGTTCGGTGCCTAATTAGCCGGTGCTTATGTGTCCGCGTACCGTCTGTGCTGCACCAACTTTTGTTTCTTCTATCACATTTGTGAACACACTTCACACTGACTCTTAATTCTTGTGTTTCGGGCTCAAACTGCATGCCGCTACCCGGGAGCAGAAAGCGTGTTTCGCGTCGTGTGGCCTTGTATCGCCCTTTGACATGTTGACACGTTTACTGTTATCAAAGTGACGGACCAAAGGGCGCACCACTGCAACCATTGTTATTTGTAACTTATGAAGGACGCATCTCAGAACTAAATAAGTTACTCAGTGAGCCTTATTAGCTCTGCTTATCGAACACAAAGGACGTGAGTATTCCTCAAGGCTTTCTCAAGGCTGCTTTCCCTTCGCTCTTTCAATCAGCGCATCCTCTGATTCTTTTCACCATGACCAAATCTGTGCTTGTTTTTCCCCACGATTTAAGTTCACTGTTATTCAGTAAACGACAGTGATACATCTGATTACGAATTATGTTAATTTTTTTTTCATTCCTCCGCAAGTTTGTTGATAATTTTTCCACATCAGCTTTACAGTTACAAGTAAACTGAGAATTGTGGCACCGTGCATCTACGAGTGAACAGTGATGCACGCAGCCACTAACGAAGCAAGCCGAAGGAGGCTTCTCTGTAAGGCTAGGGCATGCAAGCGTTGCCAATTGCGGCAGGTCTGCACACGTTCGCGCCGTCTGCCTTTTTCGTCCGGCAAATCGCTGCTATATAAAGCACGTTTTAACGAACGAACGGGACCAGAAGGCTCCCACACCTTCGGGTGTGCGGATGCAAGAACCTAGACAACGGAACAAGACGTGCAATTCGAGGACTCAAAGTGGCCGGAGAGAGGCGCTCTTTAACGGCTACGAGGATTCGACCTAGTCTGGTGCGCAATGCCTTACAGAAGGGCAAGCGAGGAGGGAGCAATTCGGGGCTTAAAGCTTAAATATGTGTCGTCTCCATTACTTCCACCAACACCATCACAGAATTACAGCTTGGTTTAAAACTATTTGATCGTAGGATTCATTCATACGTATTGGGATCCCACGTGCCTGATTTGTACACTGCAGCTTTTAGTAGATACTGTACGATTGTTTACTTGGGAACAATTCAACTCGGCTCTGCGTAGTTTGTTCATGTGGATAAAGTTACGGAGAAAAACATTGAAAGCAAAGGAAAAACTTAAAACAAAGGCTTTTCGAGGATCGCAACACTGATTCGAGGGTTGAGAAATAGTCCCTGCCCATTTTTGGCCATCTTTTTTCAGATTTCAGATGGTGGGTCTTACTCGATAACTCTGGGGATTCATTCCAGAGAAAATGTATTTTTAATGTATGTACGTCAGCAGGTTTGAGACACCAGAGCGCAACAGCGCAATCTGTGCTCCTGCGCTGCCACGTTGCACTCAGGTGACAATCTAGGCTTGCGTGAAAACTTGAGCTCCGTAACTCTGACAAAATTGCAATTGTATTGTCTCTGAATTACAATAATTTTTTTTAAGTTAAAATCAGAACGTCTGAAATAAAAGAAAATCGTCTCAAATCAACAGTTTCCAGATACTGCAACTATCCTTACCCAATATTTCATGTTACATCGGCTTTATTTTCTTTTTACCGTCTTCTAAACAAATCAGAAAAGTTGTGAATACAGAAACACAAGGATCCCAACAAAATTTACAAAAATTTCGCATAATTTTTTTCTCAACATTCAATTTTTTTTGGGCGTTTTACTCCCCTAGCACACAGTCAGGAGTACAAAAATTTGCCCTCAGCAAAAAGTTGTAAATCTGGGCCTGTACGTAAGGTGCCTTCCCCCCGTGAAGGTTACTAGAATTCCGTTACTAACTTGGATTCCTAAATACTACGATGGGCGATAAATTCGAAAACGTGTTATTTCTTCCGCAATAATTTATCGATTTTGAGGTCAACAATACTTTTGGGGATTCAAGTAATGTGGCAAATTTCATTTCAATCCGATCATTCGTTTCAGCACCACCCAAATTACAAATGACTACCAACCAACATTTTGCGATTGGGCGTCTGTTATAAGCAACGCTACGTTCTGCCAGAATTCTCTAAATCAAATATAAATCTAAAACAAGTATGAGGGGGAGGGGGGGGGGGGGGAATTGAGGCTTTATGGCGCGTCGACAGCTTGGGCATTAGCGCCAACCTTAGTCACAGTGCAGTGGTCCGGTTTGCCGCTGCACCACACATTACAGAGATATTAACAAGTATGAATCAGTAAGTCAGGTTTATAAGCAAATCGGTCAAAATCTGTATAATAATCACTGAAAATCGGCATAATCAGTAAATCAACGGTAAATCAGTCAATCAACGTGAATCAATAATCCAAATAGGCCAGTAAATCACAGGGAAATCAATAAATCAATGTCCCAACAGTTGCGACACTGACTGTTGTAGGGGAATCTAGTCATCACAACGCACAGCATGAAGCTATACGTATTTGAACTATTCATTGCGGGAATGGGGCATGGTTTCCATAGAAGTAGCTATTCAAACCAAATGATTCAGCCGGTGGCTTTCATTGCTTGTCGTTAGTAACGAAAGCAAACAAAACAATAATAATAAATGCCCAACAGCCGGTAGCCATAATTCGTGCACAATTTTGGGAAAATAAGAGGATTTATCGAGGATCCCTGGATTTTTCACAAAGGGGCAACTGCACATACTGCACATGTCTAAATAATAATATAACATAACATGCCAAAATAATAACAATAATTGTTTTACTAGCCATATCGCTCATTTCGTTCACTCCACTGGCGTCGATCCATGCTTCATGTAATTTCTTTGATTCGTAGAGCATCACAAAATCGATGTACTGATTATTTCGACGCAAAGTAACTGCAATTATTGCGCGCAGTTTGTCCATCACATTCCTCAGTACGCCTGCATTTCATCTACATCAATATAAACTTACGATTTGTTTGTTTGTTTGTTCCTCTACTCCTCCAGAAGTAAGCCCATACGAAGGTGAGAGTATACGAAAGATTGCGACAGAAGCGAGAAATTCATTGAAAAGGTTTAGTTTACGTGGAAATTGCTCACTCTGCTCGCTCAATCCGCGCACTTCCGTGTTTCAAAATCGGAATGTTTGACAGCGTTTTAAACCCTACAGGTCTGCCTTTTCCCCGTGCATCAGTCACTCGAAGCAAAACCAATTTTAAGTTGTGTATGCAGTATGGTGCAAAATATGTCGTCCGTTATAATTTTTTTTTTTGACTAGCAAGTTTATTTCTACGTTCGTACGTTGAACTACAGTCTCAACGTTCATAACACATGTCAATAACGGCGGGCCCGAAAAGAAAGTGAATTTTGATTTCCTACTGGTGTTGCGATCCATACATTATGATATTTCGTGTTTCTGATAGTTCGTACTGATGAAAAACATGACGTCAGAGTTTTATCACGCAAAGATTATTTAGGACGGTCAAAGTTGGTTCAAACATAATAAACTTTTCATGAACAAACTATGACATCATGAACAAATGTCACGAGGGTCAAAAAACTTTGACGTTATTTTTGCAGGTTTTTTGGCGTATTTAAGGGTCATAAACCAAGTTACAGCGACAAAAATAGGCCTAACGGAAGCGCAATTTAAACCATGCGCACTGGCTGTTTGCCGTGACGTCACCATGAGTTAGCCAATGACGAACTAGAACAACGGCTGTTTGGCCGTCTGATTGGACTAGCCCAGTCACGTGATATGCACGTGACAGCAAGCAGCCATGGCACGTGGTATACTTATCTTTCATTTGGTCGTATCCCAATCTTTGTAGGTGCCTTGGTTCCAGAGGAGTAGAGGTACACGCACGCGCACACACACGCACGCACATCATACGTTTTTAATGATGTAAGATAGTTAATATTTCAAGACCTGTTTGCAGTATGAGACCCTTTTCTCAAAGTTTCTGGTAATTTAAATTTATCGCTTACGATGTAGACATGTTTACAGCTATAGACTACAAAAATGACGCACAAAGTGTTAGAGGGAGCGGAGGAGAAAAAAAAAATGGAATTCAAAATGGCGTCAGAGGATTCGGCTACCGAGGCAAAGGAGGGACAGGCTGCTTTAATTTGATAGAAGCCCAGTAAAAAAAGACTCGCTTTGCAATGTTAGGCCCTTATAAATGTCAAAAACAGTAGCGGTACAACTGCGGTTTGGGCCCACGTGCAAGCACCGTTCTGAGTTACTGTATATTCAACTTTGTGAACTCAGTGGTCCAGCAGGGCCGTTCGTAAGCCTGGGCCAGGGTCGGATTGGGAGAGGTCGGGCCTCCAGGGAATGTACTGCTGGGGCCTCGGGACGCCTCGCGGAGGTGGTGGCGGTTGGGGGGGGGGACCGCAAACTAGCGTATTTTTAAGAAATCTTTGTTAATTTCAAACGTTTTCGAACCACTTAAGAGATGCAATTTTCACACATAGGAATTCATTTACAATTTTTCAAAAAATATATTTTAAACAAGAGCCTCCTGCAGTTTAAGTCGGTGGAGGGGGAGGGCTTCCGGGGTGGAGGACTGTCGGCTAGCGTATTCTAAAGAAATCGGTGTGAATTTGAAACATTTATCTGTAACTTAAGAGATGAAATTTTCATACGAATTCAATTCAAATTTAAAAAAAGTTTTTGTTTGAGACAATGGCCTCTTCTTGTAGTTGATTGGAGGGGATGGGGTTCGGGCTAGTATAATTTTAAAAAATCAGCATGAATTTGAAACGTTTTCTTGCAACTTAAGAGATACAATTTTCCCACGAATTCATTCAAATTTTTTTAAGTAGCCTAATCTTTTTTGTAAACGGGTCTCCTGCATGGGGGGGACCGCCCCCCCCCCCCCCCGAGGATTCCCGGATTTCCGGGCGGGCCAATCCGATAGCTGAGCGCACTAAATCCCGCGACTGGTTGTCCCGCGTCTGGTTTTAAAACCCAATTTTCAGAATATTTTTCAACTGTCCACTGATATACCTTGGAGTAATTACCTCACTTCTTTACGGGAGGCGCGTGTACGTACCCAAAGCAATAAACAGCGGGCTACTGTACTGCTGAATGATTGTGACGTAACCTGGAAGTTTGGTATACCACTCGATTCGGCGGCTGCTAGATTGGAGTACAATCCGGAAATAAACCCACGTTACGATCACAGTATCAGCGTAGTCAAAACAATGGAAGAGCAATGCCACAACAATGGGTGACACGTTGTCGTTCCAGCGATGTCGTTTGTAGTCATCTAAGTGGAAGCATCAAAGCAATCTACGCAGCCACGCAATAGCGGCCCCGTTATCCGTTGCACTGTGACACTAAAAGTTACTACCCGACGCTGATATCAATTGCTTAGGCCTAACAGTTAACAAATTTTATTCCTCACAATGGGACTCTTAGCTTACATTATACGAAGCATTACGACGTATAGGGCCGAGTTAGCCAATGGCTGAGAGTGGGCAATTACACAGGGTCTCCACTCCGGAGGTGTCCTCATCAGGTTGTACACTAGCGCGGCCATCCCTATAGAGCAGTGACATTTCCCGCCATATTGGCACCAGACTGGCACCAGTATGGGTTTTGGAGGCCATAACTACAAGGTGCACTACATAAAAATAGAGGGAGAAACAACGGAAGAGCGGATATAGGCTTAAAATAACGTTGTTTTCTGCAACAACAAAAATCGCGCGTTTTAGGTCTAAGAAATCACTCTTCACAGCATCGGCTTCAGTATTACGCCCTTCTGTTTCTCTCTGCAGTGCCCCTTGCAGCTAACCCATTAAGGCTCCACCATAGAGTTATATACAATAATACTACGTCGTGTCACTGCTCTATAGGGCAGTGACACGACGTCGTATTATTGTGTATAACTCTATGGTGGAGCCAGTTACTGGGTTAGCTGCAAGGAGCACTGGAGGGAGAAAGGAAGAGCGTCTTATTGAAGCCAATGCTATTAGACTGGATTTCTTAAGCCTATAACGCGCGATTTTTGTTGTTGGAGAAAACAACGTTCTTTTAAGCCTAGAAATCCGCTCTCAAAGCACTGTCTTGACTAGAAGTGCCGTTGTTTTCCGTTAGATTTTAATGTAGTGCACCTTGTAGCTATGACCTCCAAATGCGGTCTCGTAGCCAAAATGACGCTGTTCTATAGCCTCCTACGAAAAAGGCCTTACCCTCTGAACTGTTCTCCCTAAAATCAGTGGTACAGCGCCTCCACTCACGTTAGGCCACCCCTGGGTAGTACACAAGTGCTTTCTCACGGAATTGCAACACTCTCCGCTTGAAATTTAGATTTTTGAATTTTTGAATTTTTACTCAAGCCAGTCCGGTTTTGAGTATACATAGTAGTATAGTGATGTAGGAGTAAAACTGAAAACAAGAACCAGACAAGAATATGACTGATACCAATTTAAAAATAAAGAAAAAATTCAAACCTTTAAAACTAAAAATTAAAAGTAATTAATTAAATTAATTTTTTTTTAAACTCGAGCATTCATTAGTTGACGTATGTCGGTTTCGGTGTACTCAGCTTATAATATAACGCTGTACATCCAAAAACGATGCAAACATCAATTTCTAAAATCGAACAGCTATTGGAAAATTAGTTCAAACGTTTGCCTGTGCTAGAATAAATTTTGCAGTTTTCGGAGCACATCTGGAACACCTGTAGAACGGATCAGAAACAGATCGGGAACACTTGTGTTTTATTCGGAGCACTTTGTTATGTGTTTAGATCACATTATGTGTTCCACAAGTGTTTCCGAAGTGCCCCAACCATTTGCAGTGTAAAACACTGTACCCATGCGTATTTTATCCTACTCGTCGGACTTGTGTTTCTCCAACATTTTGTGCCCCGTGATAATCATTATATAGGCCTATTTTTGAGTAATCACACCTATATTTGAGTAATAGGGCCTATTTTTGAGTAATTAGGCCCATAATGGAGTACTTAATCCTATTTTTGAGTAATTAGATCTGTATATGAGTAATTAGGCTTATTTTTAGGTATTACGCCTATAATTTGAATTTGCAACACAAAGCAAACTAAATGGGAAAATAATAAGAAGATAACTTCGGAAGACCAAAATAGGCCACATAGTGTTAATTTTTTACATTTCAGTTTCGTCAAAAGTTTCAACATAGTTTTCCACGACCTCAAAAAGGCTTTTGAAAAAAAAAATCTATGTCGACATCTTTTACAGTCAGTCATTTACCTTCGTAGGCGTTGTTATTATTCAGTAACCCCAGCAACTAGCGGTCAAAGTGACGTCACGTGAGAATATACATTTTTCAGTTTATCCCCGGCGCTGGTCAATACTCCGGTGCTATTTTCTGCCGTGCGACCAACGCGTGCCTCTTGTGGGTCAGCGTCTTGACCGCCA
Source organism: Lithobius niger (assembly GCA_023313725.1). Taxonomy (NCBI): domain Eukaryota; kingdom Metazoa; phylum Arthropoda; class Chilopoda; order Lithobiomorpha; family Lithobiidae; genus Lithobius; species Lithobius niger. The sequence goes on from JAHWFP010018841.1 coordinate 35,632, forward strand.
CGGCTCTCGTGGTCTATGAGGCCGCAAGCCCATACCTACATGACCATAAAAAACTGGATGACCTGTCTAGGGAAATAGGCCACCTAGAATGTAATGTTTGCGTACAGTTGCCGTGTTTATATATAGACTAGATTTTAATTTCTGTAGCGTGCTATATGTCGTACACAGCAGCGGAAGAAATCTAAACGAAGTTTCTTTACAGTCTCATAAACCGGGAGACCATTTATTTTTACGTAAATTGTAAATGGGAATCGTTCGGCCGCGATTCCTGACTTCCTTGCCCTTATGATTTTTTTTAAATTTTTATTTCAACAACTTTTCCCATGTGTAAGACGGGTGCAGGGCACATAGGCACCCGGACATATAGGCAATTTACACGCTGGAGAAATAGGCATGCACTAAACCATGCGCAATGGCTGTTTGCCGTGACGTCACCATGAGTTAGCCAATGACGAACGAGAACAACGGCTGTTTGGTCGTCTGATTGGACTAGCCCAGTAACGTGATATGCACGTCACAGCAAACAGCCATGGCGCGTGGTATAGTACAAACAGGCACCGTTGGCTGAGCACGAGGCTGACCACTGCTATCTTGCAAAGTAGTCGTCAACAATCAAACCTCTGTAAATGAAAACAAAACAATAATGAGCCATTGTTAGGCCGCCCTAGGCCGCCGATTTACTTCCTTCCTGTCCCAGAAAAGAAAAATGCCAAAACAGCCGTTTCAACTTCAACTTCAAGGTTTCAACTTTGTTCTACGAAAGCTTATTTACTTAGAAGACGGTGAAAATTGGCTTCGTGGTCGTGAAGACAAGAAATAAAAGTCAGCCCCTGACTGGCTATGAAAGAACCACGGTAGACATCCAGCAAACAGTAAAATTTTCAGCAGTTTATTCCTGCTTTGATCACTACACACTTTCTCGGCAAAATTAATAAACACAAAAAACATAAAAACATAAAAAGATGGAGACGTGATGACTGCCACGTTTTGTGCAGCTTTTGTTTTTATGTTTTTTGTGTTTATTAATTTTTCCGAGAAAGTGTGTAGTGATCAAAGCAGGAATAAACTGCTGAAGATTTTACTGTTTGCTGGATGTCTACCGTGGTTCTTTCATTGCCAGTCAGGGGCTGACTTTTATTTCTTGTCTTATTTACTTACTTCCCACAGAAAAATGGTTTCATGCAAAGATGGTTCAGCGCGCATATTCTTTAAACGGTGCACCCAACTATCGTACAAACCGTTGATTGTTGATGGGTAAAATGAAATTGGCAGCTGGAAACGATGCTATGGCTCATTTAATTCGCAGATGAAGGCTTTCAGAGCTGGGCTCCGGGCAAACGGGAAAACACGAAAACGGGTCCGGGCTGCATTGTGCCCGGGAACGATGCTTGAGCATGCCAATTTTTAAAACGGTGCATCCAGTGATTTGAGCCATGAGATGTGCTGATTGAGTGAGCGAAGCGAACGAAAATCAGTGTTTGTTGGCCAGTGTGTGCAACAATTGGATTGAAGAAACTTAATTCCGTGAAAGCGTTTCTTAGCAAGTGTACAGGAAAATGGGAGGGGGAGTGAGAGTAGCGAAGAAACTTCCAGAAACATCCACAATATTGGAAATGGTGCATCTAACACCATTTCGGCTTCCTCTAGTAATAATATAACTATTATTAGTAAACTAGAGTAAATTATTAATAAATAGTAGCAAAGTTACTATTTTATTAGCCAATTTTATCACCATTTTATTACTATTTTAAGTTACTATTTTTGTAGTATATAATACTAGCATCGTACCCGGCTTCGCCCCGGGATTTGTTTGACCCGTGGTTGTTTCCCAGTATTTGCTCGGTGCTGCCTGATCGTTCACTGCAACAGTCAAATTTTCTTAGTGTAACACTCCCCCTTTCCGTCAATCCTCTCCCTCCACAAAGCAATATCGTAATCAAATAGTGGCTGTAACATAAGCACTGCCCCACCAACGGGCATTCCCCGTTCAGGCCCCTCCCCACTTCCAGTAGCGTGCAAAAATAACTGTCCTTCGTACATGTCGTCATTTAATACATGGCTTTGCGATGACCGCGCAGAGCAAATTGTTAGTCGAGGCAACAATGTGCCAATTTCAACTTCTTTTCAGGGCAACAACGTCCCAGTTTCAACTTCAAGCCAAAGAATTGACACACTCGCACGTTTTCATTGTTCCCCTTCCGGGGGTCGTTGCGGTTGCTTTATTTCTGCTATGAGATTTTGGTTTATAATGTAAGATTTAATAGTGAATTCAAAATTACCATTATTGGCAAATGCAATTATTACCATTATTATACCAAATGCAAAGTTAAGGTGCATCGTAGAAAAAAAATACAATACCAGCAGTAAAAATAAAATAACCGCGCTACAAAGAATCAAAGAAAATTTAAATAACAAAGTTACGGAAGTATTTTTCAGCTTATAATTTTAAATAAATTTTCAAGGGCCGCAGAAGTGGATATCCAGTAGCCACCGACTGGATTCACGTTTCGTCCCTGGCCTGAAGTCGTCACCAGACAGAAAAAAAAATTTGAGACAAAGCGATGTTTTTACTACGTGCCTACAACGTCAAAATTGCACCAGCCGGATATATGAATGTTTCTGTTCATCGACCCATATTTACGTCTTTGGTACACCATATCCCACTCCGTGACAAACTGGTCTGGTGTAGCGTTTATTTTGTTATCTTGCGCAGGCATACGTCATGGTACGGAAGTAGTTAACCAAATCCTGCCAACTTAATTTTTGGTAACGAGCTTACTCCTTGAGGCTAGCTCTTTGGCTGTCTTATTTATTTTTAAAATCCCGGGGAG
>JAHWFP010018842.1:6855-19447 GCA_023313725.1 Lithobius niger
AACAGTTTCAGTGATTTCTCATGCTTTTAAGAAGCTTAATTTGAGAAATTTTCTTAACGGCAGCAAATTCCTTACTCATTTGTTCAGCTTCGATGTAAATAATTTTTTTGCACTTGGGGAAGAGGGAGGGTGGGGGGGGGGAGATGAAAGGAAACACTGGACTCGAGAACGACTTTGGGGGTATTGAGTGCATCATAATATAAGGCAAAATTACCCTACTTAGGTGAAAAAGAGGGGCCTTCTGATGTCAGCAGAAAAAAATCGAGATACTTGCAATTTTACTGTTAATCTCATGTCGTGGGAGGGGCACGTGCTCCCTCCCCCCTTGTGCCCTCTGGTTGCGTCACTGCCAGCACAGGAAGCAAGCGGTAAGGTTAAGCCTAACGATATCACGGGCGCTTTTTTTTCTATATATCGACCGTTTTGAAACGCACGTTTTGACCCGCTGGATGGGCGCCATCTAGTAACAGCGACATTGTTAATCTTGACTTTGCTCCTTGGTGCACGTGGACGCACCAACTTGACATTCAATAATTGAGGAGAGGCACGTGGCTTGTTTGTTGTGTAAAAAGATATTTCTTTGCGCCTTCCATCGCTCGTTGAAATCAACTGCTACATAAAAAATGAGTGGGCGATTATGGGTCGACTCCATAAATTTGCATCCTTGGTACAATTATTACAAACGCAGTGTTTCTGTCCACACATGGGAGGTCGTCATCAGATTTTTTTTTAATTTTAAGATTTGAGGACCTTGTGTTTTTTATGAAGACGGTAACAGTGTTTGTAAATATGTCTTTTGCAGTGTTTTATGAGCCTGATGACGACCCCCGCCATGTGTGGGCAGAAATGTTGCGTTCCTAATAATTGTGCCAAGGATATAAATTTATGGTGTCGACCCATAATCTCTACTCATTTTTCTAGACAACAAAGCATCCTACTCCTCACCATTGTTACATAGAACTAAATAATGGTAGATATCGCTAGATGCTGCCAGGGCCGTATATACAGATCGCGGGGCGCTGGGGGAGCACATCGATTGTGGAGTCCTACCTATCTACGAGACGTTTCGGAGGGGGGAGGGGGATTGGGGGCGGGCCTCTCACCCTCCTGGGTAGGCAAGGTATGTAACTACCCAAGATTTTAAACGCGTCCTGGACGATTAATAAACCTCATAACTGTTAATTAATAGTACGATCATTTATTTATTTTTCTCGCAAGTGATTTTATAGTTCCTTTTAAATCGTATTCAACTGCGATTACTTCTCCTTTACTGCTATCAACTCTTCCACAAAAGCTAGTTGTTTGTCAACTAACGAAAAAAATCTGATATTTTAAGTTCGGTAAACCTCCACCCTTACCAGGTCCCAACATAACAACAAATTTAAGCGAGCTACTCACTTCACACGAGCGCCGGAAACTTCCGGTTTAGAAACTTCCTACCTAAGAAAGTCAGAGCTAACGGAAAGACGTCTTTTTTTACTACTCCAATTTCGAATTTCGTGTCTAAGGAAAGGCCGTATTTTTTCTACTTGAATCTTACATTATAACTGAGCCAAAAACGGCTTCGGCGTTTAGGAAAAAAAACAATAGAGATCGTATCCCCACACTCACAGCCCTGAAGGTACACGAATAAAAACGTATTAGAGTTCACTCGAACCCAACGAACTATAATTTGAACTATAATTTGTGTTCATTTTGTGTATGCATTTTTATCTTTCAATTTTGTAGTGTTTTGCTGTTTATGGCGTCTATTTTGTGTGTGTTTGTGGGTTTACGTTTTGCGAATTGGAGTTCAAATTATAGTTCGTTGGGTTCGAGTGAACTCTAATCCGTTTTTATTCGTGTACCGTCAGGGCTGTGAGTATGGGGATACGAGCTCTAATGTTTTTTGCTCAGTTAATTTGTTGGCTTTTTCGCTTCCAGTTATATGTGTCCACTGTCCACCGATTTTTGTTTTCGAAAAAACGGAACATTAGAAATGAATATGTTTAGGTTCCGCCGAAGGTTTGTCCCATGATTATTATTTGATGGCGACACATTAACGTATTTCTGGATTTAGCATGCGTCATCTCGATGAGTAGTTGATTCTGGATTGTTTCAGTATCGTGGCAACAATCGCGGAAACAATTCAACTGGCTTCCCGAAGCCCGCATTGAAAAAGTAAATAAGTCACTCAGTCATGTCGGCCGCCCAATTTTGAATTTAAGACTTCGCACCCTACGGTTTAAAACTTGAAGATTTAAGGAAAAATCAAGACCATTTAATTTTGGTTCTCCACAACGAGCTAGCTAGCTCAAACAACGACAATGTTAGTTTCCCGGCACCCAACCATTGTTGCATCTTGTTCGAGTGAGCTATAATCCGATATTGTGCGCCTCGCCTCTTGTTACCCTATTGTTACATGTTGCAGCATTGTAACATTTTGACATTGTTAGCCGCTCCGCCGCTGTGGCTTCCATATGTCGGAGCTTGACAGTGCTCTTCGCAAATGTAAGCTGTCCAGTGCTGTTGGTATTGATAACATATCTTATGAGCAGCTTCGGTCCTTGTCAAGTGAAGGAAAGAAGTCGCTCTTGTGTTTTTTTCAGAGTCTACTTGAAGGCAAGCAGGTTCCGCCATCATGGCTTTTCACGGTGCTGGTCCCTGTGCATAAGCGAGGGAGTAATCGATCGGATTTGAGAAATTATAGGCCTATTGCGTTACTCTCGTGTGTCAGAAAAATATATGAACGAATGCTTGTGCATCGTCTCAGTTGGCATCTAGAGCATTACGAGTGTCTGGCTCCGATCCAGTTTAGTTATCGTGGGAGTCGTAGTGCTCAAGATGCTGTACTGTTTTTGCTTTCTAGTGTTCGTGAAGCGTGGATCCGTGTCTTTCTGGACATAAAAGTGGCATGTGACACTGTTAGTATTGAGTGGGTTGAAGCATCGTTAGTTGCGATGGGTGTCAATTCATTCTTGGTTAATGCCATTGTTGCACTTTTAGGTGAGAGAGCATTTGTTACCAGAGTCAATGGGTTTGGTCGAGTCAAGCTGCTACGAAACGCGGGCTACCGCAGGGTAGTTGTCTTAGCCCTGTTTTGTTCGCTGTGGCCATTAACGATGTTCTGCTTGAGATGCAAAGTGTGTGCAACATTGTCTGCTATGCGGATGATGTTGCATTATGGTTTGTTGGTGAAGATCCCCAGTCCATGGTTGTGCATGTGCAGTTGGCTCTTGAACGGGCCGTTCTCAATCTTGTTAAACGTGGTCTATCTCTGGCGCCTGCGAAGACTGAGCTTTTAGTACTCTCCAGGTTTGAATCTATAAGGTCGTTGCCAATACAGGTAACTGTAGGGGGTAGTGTTGTCACGGCTGTATCCAGGGTTAAGTATCTTGGGGTTGTGTTGGATGGGGCTTTGGAGTGGACTGATCATGCTCGCACCCTGCGAGAGAAAGTGAACACCCGTCTTCCAATTTTGAAAGCTCTGACTCATTACAGGGAGTTGAAGAGGGGGATGCTTTTGTCTGCTTACCGTACTTTCGTACGGTCGGTTGTTGACTACCACCTCCCTTTCCTTGCTGTGACACAGCGGCACATTCGTAGTTTGCAGACCTGTGTTAATGACTGTTTGAGAGTGGTTACTGGATGTCTTATCTCTACACCAGTTTCAGCTCTGTGGGTGGAGGCAAATGAACCTCCTCTTCACCTCAGGGCAGAAGAGCTTTTAAAGATGCTGTGCCTACGGAACCTTAGCAGAGGGATTAAGGACCCTGTTGGAAGTTTATTGCGGGACTATGCTACTCTCACAGTTAAGCTAAGGAGCAGTCTTGGTATTGCTGGGAAAGGTGTGTCTCTCCTAGCAGAGTCTCATTCTAGTTTTATAACGAATGTGGTTCTACTCTGTTCCCCTCGTCCATGGCAGTGGTGTCCTGCAGTCCTCACAGTTTTTCGTCCGAGCTCAACGTCTGCGTGTCCAATTTTTTGTGATGCCTCTTTCATTGCGAGTGAGGGTGTAGGAGGTGTAGGGGTCTGTGTACCCAGTCTGAAGGTGGATGTTAGTCGTAGACTGGTTTCTGTGACCTCGAGTCACATGTGTGAACTTGCTGCAATATCTGTTGCGCTGGATGTTGCTGCAGATCTCGAATTACCTGAGTACGTTATTTGTACGGACTCGCAGTCGAGTCTGCTTGTGGTCCGCCAGGCAATTGAGAATCTTGATGTGAGCGACCCAGTTGTTTATACGATCTGTTGGAAGTTGTGGGTAGCGTTATAGTCTAGCCTCCCTTCACTAGCCTGGGTACGTGGCCATAGTGGAGTTACTGGCAATGAGCATGCAGATACGCTAGCCAAGAGTGCTGTTCGTGCATGTGTGAACATTGTCGCTTTGACACAGTCTGTCAGGGCGTGCAGTAAGGCTTTTCGTACCTGCACCATGCAGGCGTGGCAGACAGAGTGGGACGCGGCCCAGACTGGCCGTGCGCTTTTTGTGATTCAGGCGGAGTGTATGCATATGTCGTTGCTTAATGATCTGCCATACAAGGCAACCCGAGTGCTGTCCAGGCTACGGACTGGCCATAACCAGTTGCAGTACCATCAGTTTCGTCTCGGATGGAGTAACTCTGCTAACTGCTTAAGATGTGCTCTGTGGCCTGACTCTGTGGACTCTGTGGCCCACTTTCTGCTTCGTTGCCCAGCACATGCGTCAGCAAGGAGCAAATTGCTTTTATGGATTAGTGAAAGTGACTCCCTCTCTGATCTTCTATGTTCTACAGTGCCAAGAGGTTCGGTTAAATGCTTTGCGCGGTTACTGCAATACAGTTAATGTGTTCCTGTAGGTCTGCGTTTCCTCTGTTGTTCTTGTCTCTGATCTGTAGTTTGAGCATGGTAGGAGTTAATAGTGGCTCTGGGCACTTCCATGTTTTGTATGCTTTGTATGCTGTTTGCTTTGTGCGGTTGGTTTCATGGTAGTGTATTGTATTAATATTAGAGTGGGCGCTTGGCTTTGGGCCGTGGTCCCGGTAATAAATTTAATTCCGCCTCCTCCTCCTGTCCAATTTTCGGAAATTCTCGTGCGCAAATGAACTCTAATGACCAAAGTGTCATAGCAGAAATGAAGCAACCGCAACGACGACCCCCCCCCCCCCCCCGAGGGGAACAATGAAAACGTGCTAATTCTTTGGCTTGAAGTTGAAACTGGGACGTTGTTGCCCTGAAAAGAACTTGAAATTGGCACATTGTTGCCTCGATTAACAATTTGCTCTAACAATTATCCTTCTAACCAAACACCGTGGTAATCTGAAGGGCAAGTATTACATGACGTCATGCACACTTCTTTTTTACACGGTAGGCATCGCTTAAGCCACAGCGAAAGACTGGGAGTGGGGGTAGGGAGGGGGGGGGAGTGAGCTGTTACCATTACGATTACGCATTAACTGAAGAAGAGAACATATAAACAAGCATGGGAGCCGGGAGCCGGGTACGTGTTCAACTACGTATAGCAAAGAGGAGAAAGGGAAGGAAACCAAGAGGAGAGGGAGAGGATGGGGTAAAAGGAGGAGGGGAGGGAGTGTATTGGCGGAAAGGGGGAGGGTTACACAACCAAAAATCGACTGTTGCAATGAACGATCAGGCAGCACCGAGCAAACACTGGCAAACAACCACGGGTCAAACAAAATCCCCGGGCGAAGCCGAGTACGATGCTTGTAGTTTAAATAAGATTACAGTATCAAATGCGCTATGAGCGTGAGTCGTAGGCGTTTAGGTTTATTAATTTCAAAGTGTCAGCAGCCTAGTTTTCGTATCGTCGAGACAAAAGGTTGCCGGGTTAAGGTAGCCGCACACCACAATCGACAAAACGTCTCACGACAGGACATTTTGTCGAAACCTGACTCAGCTTGTTTGCTGCAGACGTCTCGAAAACCGTAGCAATGAGCTAAGCACTACACACCGAATGTGACGTTGTCTCGAGACGTATTTAGACGTCTTTAGGCGTCTCATGACAACAAAGCGAAGCTCCTTCTAGTTTTGTGTGACAGGGGTCTCTCCGCCAGATGCGACGTCTCACGACGTTTCGTCTTGCAACGACGTTTGGTCGATTTTGGTGTGCAGTCAACGTAGTATGCGACATTATTTTTTTTCGTGTTGGTTCTAAAAATGTCGCCAGTCCCAAATGTGCCTGTTTACACTGTTTAGTTTGCAATGTGTTTTGTAGTGGTCATCGTGGCTGAGTTGTGAGAGAGCTCAGCCTGGTTGCTGGAGGTTTGCGGATCTGGTCGAATCCCTCGAAAGGGGACCTTGGCAAAGTCCCCGCCAGGACTGCCGGCCAGGGTAGCGTGAAGGCTACCATGCTCCTTCAGCGGCTATGGGAACTATTCTGGCAAATTCTGGACAATCTTTCGGCCCCTACGATGATCGGAGGTTTCCCGGATCGATTCCCCGGGTTGGCACCTCCCTTTACCAGATATTTCTTCTTCTCTAAAAGTCTGGTAATGTTCAAAATTGAGCCGGTTCAGCCATACAAGCATTAAGTTGCTTCGGCTGACTTAAGGCTCAAATAAATTAATTTAAATAATTAAAAAAAAAGTTATGAGAAGTGGGTCATTGTGGGTCATTGAATGTCACGGGGTGGAGCTGTCACACGGCGGAGTGTAGACGCCGTAAAAAGTGTTAGATTATCAAAAAAAAAGTGAGGGTTATAAAAATTAACCCACGGTGACGACATGTGTGGGCTTTCAGATTAACCGTATATAACGACTATACACTTTTAACATAGGAATGTGTTAGCGTGACGTCACCACCGAAGTTTATTTTACTCCAAAGTTTTACTCGAAACATTTTAAGTCTAGTTTGCTTTACTCCAAAGGGACACAGTTGCAGCACATTTACGAGAATCACGAACTGTGAATGCACAGTAAACTTGCGTGCAGCGCAAAACCATTAAAGAAAAAGAATAAGGGTAGCCGCACACCAAGTTAGACGTTTAGTCGCATGACAAAACATTTTGTCGTAACCTGTCTCAATGTGCTGCAGACGTGTCCACAACCATAGCAATGAGTTGAGCGCCACACACCGGATAAGACACTGTCGCGAGACGTATTTGTAGGCCTATTTAGGCGTCTCACGGCAACAAAACGAAGCTCCTTCCAGTTACGTCTGGTGGGGTCTCTCCACCGGATGCGACTTTTTGTCTCGCAACGTGTCGTCGCGATACATTTGTCTAATTTGGTGTGCGGCCACCCTTAAAGGCGTCAGCAGGTAACAACAAGATCTGCCGTGAAGTAAAAGCGGAAAACGGTGCGGGACAAACTTGAACCCAGACAGGGTTTTCCACGAAGTAGCTGTTATACAGTTTCTTTTCACTGCTTTCTCCCTACGCAGTGTGGAATTGCTAACCATTCTTTTGTTTTTTAAACTTTACCCTTTTTATACGAAGTGTGATCCATAAAATTGGGCTAGAGATTTCGGTGATTTCGAAGCAGATAATCAATAAAATTGGGCTAGGGATTTCGGTGATTTCTGAGCAGATATCGAAGTTAATCATACATTATTAGTCCAACAATATTTTAAATCCTTGTTCATGGTGACGTTAAAAGGAAATACCCACCTAACGAAATACACATCATTATTTCGCGATAGTTTGCGTAAAGTGCATTCAAGATGCTTACTCTCCCACCGTTAGTCATTCTCCTTGGTTAATATCCTTACTAGAACGTGGCGACTGGGAGAAATAATGCCGTTGAACACTTAGGACTGTATTTACAATATCCCTCGCATATATAAGTTGGCAAACTTAAACATGACAACTTTAACGGCGACGTGTCATTCTGTGTGGCTGATACCTAGTGACCCATTTGTTTCTAACGGCAACAAGGCAACACTCGCCCATCCTGGGTTACGCTGAGTTACGCCAAGCACAAGTTGGCACAGCGTTATTTTTTTTTCCCTATGTCTGCAAGACGATACCAAAGTGCTGCAGGTGGCCGTTACGAGACAAGGAGGAATCGCCTTCTAATCTGAAGTGAATGTACAGCTAAGTGCGGGTACAGCTAAGTGAATGTACAACTAAGTGAATGTAGCCTACAGCTAAGTGAATGTACTGCTAAGTGAATACACAGCTGTAAGTGAGGCTTTCAATATTATTAATGGTTGAATACCATATTTATGCACAAATTCAACCAAATACGTCATTTGTATGAGTATTAGCTGCTTTCTATTTGACGTAGAATGTGACAAGGATGGATTTCTTTCTTACACTCCGTCATTTCGAATAAACCACCACCAAGTAAATGAAATTACAAATGAGTTTTAACATTCATAGGTTCTTTCCTAGTTTTGCACAGATTGTACGAGGAAAAGTTAGCAGGTCAAAATCGTGCGGATCAGATTACCTGCTAACGTGGATTACCAAAGATATTATTACCAGTGAATTAACACTCACCCGCTTACCTGAAAATATTAAATCGGATTACCTCGATCACCCAGCTAAGACCGCATACTTCGTAATGCAGTGAGTGATTCCTGGAGTAGTAAATGAATTTATAGGATGGGGACGAGAATTTGTAACTCAAAAAAAGACCCTATTGAAACATATTACATTCATTCCTGTTAGTTCCATCCGAGTTTTCAGAGGGCACCACGCGTTCCATCTGGTAATTTTTGCTCATTTTTCAGCCCAATTCTAAAATAAACTAAATGACAACTAAGCTAAATTAAACAATAATTAAATAAATTAAATAATTTAATTTTAGGCTCAAAACTGAGTAGAGATTCCAACATAAAACGCATAGCGCTCTCTATAAACTAAGACGGAACTAATAGGATTGAATGTAAGACGTTTCAGAAGGGGTCTCCGTCACAAATTCTCCTCCACAACCCTATAAATTCTTGGTACACGCAATATTTTGGATAACAGCATTACCACACGCATTTCTGGATAACTGTACGCAGGGACCTTCTACTATCGACCGGGTCGGTTCACTCAGTTGAACGCGTCTGAGCTATAGCACAGCTATTTCCCGTGGTCAAGGATACACGAGCGAGATTCAGTTGATGACGTTTTTGCTCCCAAACCAATCCTCGAAGCAGACGACGCTTGGTTTTTCGAAACCAACAACAAAGTTTGTTTCAACTAGCGAGTAGTTTTTAACGAAATTGATGAACAATTATGAAATATCTGATCGCTCAATCTTTACTGAACGTTAAAATACACATTATTAAAACATAACGACATTCTAACCAGATTACCCAAGACGAGAGTAGCTGACGTCGTTGCGTCGAAACCAAAATAGTGGCGTGCTTTTACGATGATCGCGTGTGACGGTGCTCTGCGTCTGATAACAAACGTTGCATTTTCAGTCGCATTGTTGATTGTACTGGTAGGTTAGGTTAATGCACTTGACTTTGACTTTATTGAGCTGAAAGGCCCCAGAGATTACTTTAAAACAATTTAAACAATCGGAGCGGCCCGGCTTACGTTTGATGATGAGTACTCTTTCGTTTGTTAGTCCAATTTTGTGTCGATTCATCAGCAAAATCAAAAGCCAATGAGATGCAAGAAGCAGTAAAATGGCGCGAAATGGACGTCAGACGCGTTTGAAACAGCTCCCAAAATCTCGCACGGTTTCTCGCGGTAAAGCTGAATAGTAAGTGGGCCCACCCTATCAAGGCTACGTATAATCCAAGCTCCCTGACTGTACGTAGTATTTTGGATTACACAACTGCTATCTGGAATTCGGACTATACCTCCCGATTACCGCTGTTTTTCTGCATTTTCTGAAAAAAAAAGTTTTCTGCATTTCGCATTACCTTGCATAACCTCGGATCATCTAGAAATGCCGAGAATCGATCACTGCAGATTACCACGACGGAATACCAGGATTACCACCGGATACTACATATTACTTGGATCCAAGGGACAAAGATACTACTCGTTGATTACCAAACATTTCTACGCAGTGTTTCCACCCTTCATTTACAGAATTTCCCCGAGTAAATACAAAATTTCCCCGTGCAAAAAAAAAATCCCTTTTTAATTCCCTTATTTAATTTCCTTTCATTACACCACTAATTTTTAACAATTCCTAATTTAAAAAAAAAATATATGAGCCCGTTTTAGAGGCACAGGAGCGCGGTTACCCATTGACGTAAATTGAAAATAAAATTCAAACGATTACGTATTTTATTAGAACTAGTCCTCCTGCCGTTCCTGCCAGAAGTGATGTATGTGGATGGACCTGTAAAGCTCAGTACTCCCACAATTTTAGTGATTTTAGCCTAAATAAACCTGCAACAGACGAGACATAAACTCTCACTAAATTGTTAAAGGGATATACCTCCCAGCACCATTTTTCTCGATCCTCCACATCAAGTACGGCCCCAAAGGTCTATTTCCTTAACGTTAGTCTTTCCCTTGCTAAAAATCCTTTTTAAAATGTGGTGTCTAGTAGATTTTCTGTTGAATATAATGGAACTTTATTTACTAACGATCCGTCACTAAATGATGCATTGCGCGCGTACAATAATCATGACGTTTCATCTCTGTGTGTGCATCTACTAATTTTCTAATAATTACCATGAGATCTAAAATCTAATAGACTAATGCGATAAAAATTAAAATTAATTATTCCAATAGATCGCCGAAGCAAAATTATAAGACACTAGCCTAGAAAATTATAAATTGTGATTTTAAAATACGAGAATCATCCGGTTTGTAACGACACAATCGTTGACTTGATTCTGTCTCGTGTACTATTCACAAAGCCAACCGAGACAGCAGCTATGCGAGGAACGCAGCTACCACCCCAGCCGACCTTGGCACTATAATTGCTCGGATGATGATCTGCGCGTAGCTGTAATTTGGCACGCGGAATGTTATAAGGCAGGCCGGATGTCCCTTTAATATTTATATCTCTTTCAAGAGCATTTTTCTCTTGAAAATGGAAATATTCCGTGTTAAGTGGAAGTACAGTTGTACGCCAGATTGCCAAAGTTGGTGCCTTCTCTAAACTCTGCAGTGAACAAATTCATTGTATAAGACTCTTTTGTAGTGTACAAGTCCACTATACTTTAAACTACAGCATTCGACTAAGGGATACAGTCTTGGAAATTCTACGTGATTTGTACGAGTAGCAAGCTCAAGCTGCCAATTCTCTAAAAGCCACCTGGCGACCACTGATTTCTATTGTAGCCGCAATCCACATCACTATTGTTGCCAATGGCCGCTCGGCGCCGGCAGTTGTCTCCAGCCAATGGCAGAAGCTTATATTACAGACAGCAGGCGCGTCGCTTAGCGACCGGCCGACCGACCGCGTTTAATGCCATTCCCCCGCTTGCTTCTGTGGCTGATTACTCTCAAACCCGGGCTCCCACACGCTCGAGTCGAGCGCGCACGGGCGATTGCCTAAGTCCATTAGCGCAGCTCACTGGCGGAAAATCCTGGCAAGCGTCTCGTGGGTGCCGGGGAGGCCAAGCAGGGCCGGCGGCGGGTAGCCACACTGAACGGACGCTAATCCCGCGCTTCGCTAAGCCCGACGCGATGGACGCGACACGGCGCTCTTGCCATTGGCTAACGGCTAATGGATCGCATTAGAGACGCGTCCGCTAGGGAGCGCCTCTTCGCTAAGGCCGCGAGGTACACACACACACACACACACACACACACACTACCTCACCCTGGCAACGGAAAGAAAGAAAGAAAAAGAGAAGGGATATCAGACCAAACGGTAGACGGATAAAAGCAAGGAATCGCTATAATGGAGAGGATCAGATTAAAAAAAAAATCGTCGCAATAATACAACTGACGTGTCTGTGAGCAGTGTCTGACGTTCGCTTGGACAGCATGATTACGGCCAAAAGAGCTCTTTTTTTTTCAATTCTATTTTATTTATTTGAATATTTGACCCTGCAAGACGGCTCCATCAATTTTAGATAAGGTTGAGTACTAGAAAGAGGAAGTGTTCTGAGCTCAACTGTCAAGCAAGGATTTACTTGTGGTAAGCGGGTAAAAATATTTCCGGAAAAAAACATTCCAGCATAGATATCCCCAGGAAAAAAAAATATCTCCGGAAAAAAACACCTCCGGAAAAAGTATCCCCTGTACAAGATAGAAAACATGATGAGAAACAAGATAGAAAAAACAGTGATGAGTGTCATCGAGCGCATCGTGTATAGAGCAGTGATACGACGTAGTATTATTGTATATAACTCTATGCTGGAGCCTTAATGGGTTAGCTGCAAGGGGTACTGCAGAGAGAAACAGAAGGGCGTCATACTGAAGCCGATGCTGTGAAGAGTGATTTCTTAGACCTAAAACGCGCGATTTTTGTTGTTGGAGAAAACAACGTTATTTTAAGCCTAAGAAATCCGCTCTTCCGTTGTTTTCCCTCCATTTTTATGTAGTGCACCTTGTAGTTATGCCCTCCAAAACCCATACTTGGTGCTAATATGGCGGAAATGTGCTAATATGGCGGAGAGCATAGGAAGATTAAACCCTACATCGAATGCACACCCGTAATTTTTTTCTACGTTAACTCAGGCACGGAGTTTCCGGCAGTTCTAATTGGGGATGCTTAAATTAAGGATATCATTCCCGCACGAAGCTCTCCCCCCCCCC
>JAHWFP010018843.1:0-12874 GCA_023313725.1 Lithobius niger
AAGACAGTGGGTTTTAGCTTTGACTAGTAGGCCTATGCCTAAAAAATGAAATTGGAATACTTTAATTAAAAAAAGTTTCAACTTTAAAAAAGTAAAAAAAAAAAATTCTGAATAACTACCCCCTGGTATGCATTGATTATCAACAAGTTTAGGTACAGTAAATTTTTAAAAGTCAGTTCAGTTGCAATGAAAAAAAAATTACATTAAAAAAAATACAAGTTTAAAAAAGTTAGCAATAAAAAATAAAAAAGTTTTGTTTACAAGTTTGAAAAAAAAGTGTTTGCAAGTGTAAAAAATAAAATCTAGTTACAAATTTTAAAAAGTTTGAAAAAGTTTTCAAAAAAAAAAAAAAAAGTGAAGTTACTAATTTAAAAAAAAGTTTTTGAAAAGTTTGCACAAGTTAAAAAGTTACCAAAAAAAGTTTCTTGTGAAAAGTTAAGTTACAAATTAAAAAAAAGTTAAGTTACAAAATAAAAAGTTTGTTGTGAAAAGTTTGATTGCAAGTTTTAAAAAAGTTAAGTTAAAAAAAATCAAGTTTAAAAAAAAAATAATTTACACAAATCAAATATGTACAACAATAAGACATATTGACATTTTAAAAACGCAAGTGAAAAAGTTACCAAAAAAAGTTTGTTTGAAAGTTTTGAAAAATAATTTATAAGTTAAAAAAACGTTTGTTGTGAAAGTAAAGTTTGAAATTTAAAAAAGTTAAGTAAGAAATTAAAAAAAACTAAGTTAAAAAAAGTTTGAAAAATAATTTACACAAATGAAATATGTACAACAATAAAAACATAAGTTAGAAAAAAGAACATAAGTTAGTTGTGTAGATAATTTACACAAATTAAAAAAACAAATTTGAATAATGTTTGTTTGCAAAAAAAGTTTGTTTGAAAGTTTTGTAAAATAATTTACAAGTTAAACAAATTACCAAAAAAAAGGTTTGTTGTGAAAGTTAAGTTACTAATTTAAAAAAAAAGTTTGTTTGAAAATTAAGTTAGAAAGTTACCAAATAAATTTGAACAAGTTAAAAAAAAGTTTAGTTGCAAATTAAAAAGTTTGAAAAATTTTGTTTACAAGTTAAAGTTATGCTAGCCAATAAAAAAAACGCATGATGGAAATTAAGTTACTAATTTAAGTTTGGTTTGAAAAGTTTGTTTGCAAGTTTAAAAAAAGTTATTTACACATTAAAAAAAAACGTATGCACTATTTACAACAACAACATTATCATCATCATCACCACGAAACAATAGTGCCGCTAAACATCCATCAATTCTGTAGAGGTAACCAAAAGGGCAAGTAGACCCATCGCACAGAAGCACATTCTTGTCATACACAAATTTGTATGATTTCACTGTGTCTTTTGTGAACAGGCTCACAGTTGCTTTGTCCCTAGTGATTGTAGATGTAGGCACAATAATAGTCGATGCACGGTCGGTGTTAACAATAAAGTCACGTAGAGTATTAAAGTTTAAGAGCTGTGATGCTGAATAGTTGAGCGTGATTCCTCTAACTTTACACACAGTTACTCAAACGGTAGGCGTAGTTTTTGGGTACTCCAGAAACAAACTCAGTGATGGGGACATCAGGACCATGACATGCCAACTCGTCTGTCAACATGCTTAGATAGTCTTTTACGTACAGTTTTAAAGCCCTACAGGGTGGCTGTACAGCTAGGATACTGTCAGTGTTGCTGTAGTGAGCATTCTCGCCAACAAGGTCCAGAAAGTTGTATAAATGCAGCCTTGCGAGCGCCGTCGTAAATACTGCGACGACTACATTTGTATGTTTACTCGGCGTGATGAATTTGGCAGTCTTTGAATAACTAATGACGAGTGTCTTCGTGTTGGCCAGCACTACGTTTGTAATTGCGTACTCTTTACTGTTGAGCAGCTGCTGCCACCTTACCATCATTGTGACGTATTCGGTTGTTGTCAAGTTGTCACGCATGCCAAACCTTTCCCCAAAAAACTGAAAAAAATAACAAACATTGTAGATTGTAACAAAAAATCCAGTTAGAAAAATAAAAAAAAACAATTAATTTTAATTACCTGTTTAAACAGAGCTTTGCGAGACTCCGCAGTCCTGGGTTTGGCTTAATGTTGTCGGGGTCCAGTCGACTTCTTTCAACTTGGTAGAAGTCATCCCTGTATTGGACCAGCAGTCCAAGGGGGATACCCCGAAGCTTCGGTTTTGAGCTAGAATGTTTTAAAAAATATATTAACAATCAAGAAAAAAATATTTTAAAAGCTGGTGAAAAAACAACAACAAGCTAAAAAAATAAAAAATAAAAAGTTAACTGAATAAATAATAATAATTACTTTTTACTGTGTGATAGAAATTTTTTTAAACCAATATTTACTTTTTACTGTTTGATAGAAAAGTGTAACCTGAAAAAAATTAATTATATTTTCTGTTTTTGGAAAGTTACCTTCAAGAATGTAACCACGTATTCTGTGAATAGGCCAGTAGTTTGATTAGTGTCATCTGGTTTGCTCGCCTGGACACTTTCGGTGAAATGCCACAGCTCAAATGTGGTGATGATATGGTACCCCTTGGTGATGGCGACATTTATTTCGGGGGTACACCAAGTACCTTCGAGGGCTCGATCCACATCATCCTGGCGGCAAAGCAGTTGGTGGTTTGTTGTTGCACATGCCTTGCACAATACAAGCATGAGCTTCCCTGCACATCGAAGTACAGGGTGGTAGAGGTCTTGTGCGGGTAGGACGATTCCATAAAACAACCCGTAGTGTTTTGACAGGTCTTATGGGATGTTTTTCAAAACAGTGGGGTGGCCTTTAGGCATTTTGCCTGTCTTATTGATGAATGGATACTCTGACAATACGTCCATGTATTTGATGACATGTCCGGGCTCGGCTAGAGTATGTAGTGTTAGGGCGTTCGTTCGGCCACCATAGAAAGCGTTGCGGGGGTTTAATGGTGGCTTCACTGTGATGGTTGACAGAAAATAGTGTAGGTCCGGGTCGGTGTTTTTCTTTTGAAGAAAATCTGACTCCCACATGGTGACTACTGTATACCCTTGAGATCGTAAGTAGCTTTCTCTGTCAAGTGTACGCTCATAAAGCTCCCCCATGGTTGATCTTAACAGGGGGTTGAACATGGCTGCGGGGTATTTGGCGGGATTCCCGTGATAGAAGTCGCCGTAAAACTCTAGAACAGCTTGCGAAGCACTGTGAAATCCGTCAACGTAGTAGCGGCCGATCCTCTCCTCAACGCCGTTCCTTGAATGTTTGAACGTGATGTTACGTCTGTGCTCCTCCCAAAGAATCCACTCTTAGGCAAGTATGCTATCTTTCCTAGGGCCAGCCGATACAGGTAAAATGGCGATGCTGTCTTTAGCCAGCCAATTTGTGCGGAAGGCTTTATGGCAGGCCCCAGGAAGGGTGAGGGAAGTGTGAAATGGATCGACTGATGTTACTTCTTCAAAGAGGGTTTTTAATTTCTGACAAGCCAGTCGCAGCAACGTGACGTCATCGTGGTAGTATTTGAAAAGCTCCTCTTGCAAATTGTAAACTACGGTGGGGTCAGAATTAAAACGGGCGGTCTCACTTTGGTGCCAATCTTCAAGGGAATTTTAGCATCTGCAGGGAGTGACTCGGGTGTGAACCATCGAAGCTCGGGGAGACCACCAACATAATCTTGGTTCACAGGGCGATTGAACAAGTGAGGGAATGTGCCTTTAATCACTATGTCATCGAAGCCAAACATTTTGGGCAAGGCTGATAGTTTACATTGGAGAAACGAGTGGCTATCGATAAAACGGCCGAAACCTGCCGAAGTTTACCTCCAGTTTTAAAAGTTTGGCACCTTGATAAACCACGTGGGGTTGGATGAAGTGATTTAACATATATTCGAGAATTAAAAAATGGTCATATCCTTTGCCGTAATGACTCAGGATTACTCTAGTAGGATGCATCGTCTTGCGCTTTTTTTGTTTAGGACCAGTTGCGGGGGTGGTTCGGGTTTAATTTCACAATCTTTTCGGAAAACAAAGTCACAAAAGTCTGTTGCGTTTTTGAATGTGGTAGTTTGGCCTTCATCGTCTTGCATAATAACGAGATTTGCTACGTGTTTTCCATTAGGTAGCAACATCGACTCACAGTCAAAATAAAAATAAACGTTAGCTGGTCCGTCGTCAGGTGATTGTTGAATGTAGCATTGATGCTCGTCAGTAACCATCTGTTTACAGTTACTGCACTTTGTCGTGTAGCATGGGACGTCTTGTTTGTGTTCAGGATACCATCAGTTACCGCAATGACGAATGGAATTACAGTGTCCTGTAGTGTGGTTGTTCAAACAGTTCGGCCCTCTAAAGTAGCGATAGCACACATTACATTTTAAATATGGTTTCAGTCTTTGATCACACTTCCTACTATGGCAGGCGCTGCACATTCCTGGACAAATATGATCCCACGCACTGTCATGAGTAGCCAAACATGTTTTGCACAAGTAGCTTTTACGAAAGAAGCCGGCAATTGAAGTAATGACATCGAAATGGTTATGGTGAAATAGTGATGCGACTAATTGATCTCCATTACCCCCGTCGAAAACAACTGAGAAATTGGCTTCGGCACTGTAGACAACTAAACGGTAACCCATACCTAGATGTTGTTGAAAAATGGCGACTTCCTCAAGCCCGCACGGTAGCAATGGTACATTTGCAACATGATGTAATGCAATAGCTGCGTCACGTTTAGCAGGCTTCCTCGAATCGATGAGATACTTGTAATATGCAATAGTGTCATCGTTACCGGGGTAACGAGTCTTGTTGGCCAAGGCGACCCCAACTACTATAGCCCTGGCCAAACAAAGTTCGTCTGTGTTTTTAATGGCTATAACACTTCTTTTGCTGCGAGCCGACACATCCAAATCCAAAATATTTCTCCTACGCGCTTTCTAAAAATTATAATATGACATCCCCCGTTAACTTGTCATGATCCATAAAACCAGTAGAAATTGCGTTTTCTAACTGCTCACTTTCCAATACCACTCGAACTCGGCTTCTGTCAACATCGATATTTACTGGTTTGATGAGCCTAACCACATGATCGAACGAATCACGAACATTGCGTGGTAGCTCTGCTGGCCTTGCAGTGAGACTCGGATCTAGAAATCTAAGCTCGAAATCTTCAATGCTAAATTTAAATTTTGGAGAGTGATCTTTATTGATCAACGCTAATGAAAATGCTAGCATGAGAACGGGATTGCCAAATGTTGGGCGCACACTCGGAGGCGTAGAATCATAGTCTTCATCGTCGGAATCGTCACCATGGCCGATTTGAAGTAGTTGTCTGTTAATAGCAGCTCTAATACCATCTACAAACGTACCATTTGAGCAACCTGGCTTTGGTGAAATTGATCTTGGAGGGACACTTTCACAAGGGGGAGGGCTGGTTTCCCTGGCCAGACCACACAAAAAATCAACGAAACTCTCGTTGAAAAATCACCATCATTTACACTAATTTCCGGAGCACTAATAATTGAAGCACTGGTATTTGAAACACTAGTATTTGAAGCACTGGTATTTGAAGCACTGGTATTTGAAGCACTGGTATTTGAAGCACTGATAATTCAAGCACTGGTAATTGAAGCACTGGTATTTGAAGCACTACTAATTGGAGCACTGGTAATTGAAGCACTTCTTATTGGAGCACTAATTTCCGGAGCACTGTTAATTGAAGCACTGGTAATTGAAGCACTTCGAAAGCAATATTGGTTTCGACGGGAGGGAGCTCACATTCGATAAATTGCTCAGGTTGGGTTTGGTTAAAGAGGCTGTCGGCCAAAGCACAAACACTATCGGTGAAAAACTCCATGTCGGTTGAAAGGGATGACACATCATTGGGTTGCGAGTTAAAAATGTCCATATTGGGCCAATCAATGTCCATAGCAAATGTTTGCATATAGTTTGATAAAACAACTGGCAGTGACTCATCCGGCGACTCATCTTTGCCCTCGGCTGGGGGTTCTAATTTACGCTTCATTTTCCTGCCAAATTAAAAAAAAAATACGTTGTTAAATCCGACCAAAAAATAATTGATAACCGTTCTAATAATAATATTCATTCTGTTCGATAAATTTGTTTTAAGCCTACACAAAAACTACTTTACTTAATACGAAGAGTTATTTGCAACTTGACCAAAACTGTTTAGGCCTACATACGTTTGTTCTTAACTTCCGGATGTTGGCTTCCGCGTTCACTCGAAACCAGCGTTGCTAACGAAAAGTGCTCGGATCACGGCCAAAGTCGGGATGTGTCCGGGGGACGATACTAGGTACAATTTTTTGTTAACATACCACTTTGTTTTTTTTTTGCTTTATATCGACACTCACAGCATCCAAAGTTTTGATTTGTAATTAATAAAATAAACTTAGTTAAAAAATAAAGAAATGCGCACAACATTTCATTTTGCTGTCGAATTAAAAAAATAAAGTCTACGTTGGGTCAATGCTAGGTCGCACATTAACTATTCAGTTCGGTAAACGCATTCGGTTTTAAAAAATAAATTCTTATACACAGTTCCAAACACACAATTCGACAAAATTTTGTAGGCCTTTACAGTTTTCTGCCACAAAACTTTCAAATAACACTTCTAACCTAAACCAACTTCATGGTTGTGCAAAATCCATACATCAAACCTATCCTAGTTAGCTTTCAGTGTTTTTAAAAAATCTACAGCAATAAAATATGAACTCCACTAATATTCGTACTTCAAGTCTAGCTAACTTTTTGTAATAGCCGAATTTGTATAAGAGAAATACTTACCGGATTTAAAATCAAGAAGTGATGCTGAAGAATAGCAGCCGTGGTCGTCATGCATTGCCGTGCATAAAGTTTAACCCATGATCGGTAGGAGTTTAGCCGTAGGAAGAAGCAGTCGGATCGGGGAGAAATCGAGAGAAGTCCGGTCGGTCGTAAGGTGTAAAATCAGCGAAAAAAAAAAACTCAGGTTGTTACTCGGTCGAAGACAAAGTAAGAACTGATAAGGCCAGTCCGTGGGGGGCGCTGGGTCACGGTTATCGGTGAGTCAACGTGGGGGGGTGCAAGTCCTTACATGTCGCGTGATCCGGGGATTCCCCTACAGTCATTAGCAACACCACCTTCTAGAGCTGACTAATACAATAAAGAAAAATGGCGTTGCTAACCTCGAATTAAAACAAAGTTGACTATACTGGGTTTGCCATAGCAACAAAATAAATGATTTTCACGTGCAGCAGTCGTCATGAACACAACAACCGATTTCGTAAGCTAAAGCCGTAGCTACTTCAAAACCCAGTCGCAGTTTGTAGTTAGATTTTTTATTTTTTTTTTGGTGTAAAAAAAAATATGCTTTTAACACCTTTGTCATGCACACTTAAACAAACTTTACACCTGCCAGTTTCGACATGATCACAGTTAGTATACAACAGACACAATCATTAACCAACAAAAACAGTATATTTACGAATGATTGCTTTTTTATGCGCACCCCGTAAATCGTGTGAACAATAACATCTCACGTAAAAAAATGTCTCGCTGTTGCCCCACAAGAATCTACGGCGAACTTTTTGTTTGTTTGTTTGGGACGGGTCTGTGGTCATCGAAAAGCTCTGCAACTCTTCATAGACGGCCTTCTTACGACTTTATGTCGAACGCCTATTCCGATTTCGAGTTTTCAACGAAAAGCATCGCCCTGTCTCGGCCAAAAAAAGTTGGTCGGGGATGCCTACACGAGAATTTGTGTTTTGAATAAATAATAAAATGCATCTTTTTTTTTTTTCGGGAAACACTCATAAACAGGTCACATAGTTTGGCTTTTAAAGGAATAATATTTATTTTCTTGCAAAGACTGTGGAATAATATTTCTTTCTTTCTTCATCTATTTCTTTAAATTAATGCTAGTTAGGTAAGGGCGGGAGGGGGGGGAAGGAGGCATCTTTTTCGTTTTAAAAAGAAAGTATTCCTCCACTGCCTATTTTATTTTTTATTTGTTACAGTCTGCCAGTGAATCTGTCTATTTGTTTGTTTGTTTGTTTGCATTTTTTTTATTACTATCCTAAAATGTATTTTTTGTTTTTTGTATTATTCCTTTTAACCTTTTAAATTACAACTCAGCTTTGTCAGCTGTCCTCCGTACATGTCCAGTCATGTTGTCAAGGGGTCAGGGGGAAAATCCAATGACAAACCTAGTGGCTACTCCTATTGTATTATTAGATTATTACTTTAATAGGAAGGAGGGGAGTCAACTTCCTGGTCCAACGTAAAACAGAAATAAAATGCATCTTATCCAATATTCAATCTTAAAGGGTTACAGAAAAGTTTTCCAACAGAAAGAATAAATTTAACAGAGATGATTCTTTTTTTTTTTGCTTTTAAAGGAGTGTGCCATAATTTTTTATTTCTTAAGTTTTAGCAAGGGTAATATTTCTTGCAAGAATCGGGTAGGGGAGGGGGAGGGGAGTATCTTCCTTAGTAACCACTTGTCTAGATTTTCATGCACAGACACGTCAGGCTCATTACCTGCGTCCCCCACTTAGCAACAGCCCACCCCTATCGTAACCTGTAAAGGGGAGGGAGGTGGGGATTTAAAGTCAGCTTCCTGGGCCAAGTTAAAACAGAAATAATAAGTGCATCTTTTTCCAGCATTCAAGGACTGTGCCATAATTTTTATTTCTTAAATTTTAAAGGACTGCACCATAATTTTTATTTCTTAAGTTTTAGCAAGGGTAATATTTCTTAAGTTTTAGAGGCAAGAATCGTATAGCTGAGGGTAGGGGAGGGGGAGGGGAGTATCTTCCTTAGTAACCACTTGTCCAGATTTTCATGCACAGACACGTAAGGCTCATCACCTGCGTCCCCCACTTAGCAACAGCCCACCCCTATCGTTATCTGATAAAGGGGAGGAAGGTGGGGGATTTAATGTCAGCTTCCTGGACCAAGTTAATCAGAAATAATAAGTGCATCTTTTTCCAGCTTTCAAGAACTGTGCCATAATTTTTATTTCTTAAGTTTTAAAGGACTGCACCATAATTTTTATTTCTTAGGTTTTAGCAAGGGTAATATTTCTTAACTCTAGAGGAAAGAGTTTTTCGGGTTCATCTTTAGATGTAATGGACCATCTTTAAAAAGACTGCTATTTAGGTAAAAGAATTTTTATAGGTAGTGGGGTTGGAATGGGACCATCTTTTAAAAGGCTGCTATTTAGGTGAAACTTTTTAAAAGTAGGGGTAGGGAAGGGGGACATCTTTAGATGTAATGGACCATCTTTAAAGGTGGGGGTGGGGGGAGGGGACCATATTTAAAAGGCTGCTACTTAAGTGTTTTTAAGGTAGGGGTGGGGAGGGAGCATTTTTATAAGGCTGCTACTTAGGTATTTTTTTAAGGTAGGAGTGGGGGAGGGGCCATCTTTAGATGTAATGGCTCATCTTTATTATTGTCTGACACCCTGTAGAGAGGCTTGTTTTTAATATTACTTTTTAAATATAATTTTTTTAATTAATAGTCCCGCAGATAATTTTTTAATAGTCAACATCCTCTAAAAACTCCATGCCTCGTGATGTCATCTCCTTCAACTCCAATCTTATTTTTAAGACCAACAACTCAACCCTTCTTTCCAACTTTTCTTCGTGGTCCAGTGGGCGAAGACGTTAGTCACTAACTCATCTGATAAGCCAGCCGACGCTGGTTCCAATCTCGCCACAGCTGAGAAAAAGATTTTTCAACTGATTCAATACTAATTTAATAAAAATGAAAAGAAGAAACGAAGGAAAATAAAAAATGGTGGACGAATAGGAGGAAAGAAAGGAAAGAAAAAATGGCGCCCAAGAATCCAAGATGGCACCCACCTTCATGACGTCACAGGGGTGCAGGTCAACATCCTCCTTGTCAATTCCGAGAAATGTACCCCAACTACCCAGCGGATTAGCGGTTACGCAATAGGAAGGGGGGAGGTAAGGGATTAGCGGTGGCGGCATCCCTTTGGGCGGTATGTAGGCTTCCTTCTCTCTACTGTCAACCACCAACGCCTACTTCACAACGCCTACTACTTCGCCTTGAGTTTTCGGGTAATTGCAAATGATTGGTTCAGGAGCTATCTTGCAGACAGGTAGCAGTTTGTTCAGGTATCAAATGCCTACTCTTCTCGTAAATTAATAGAATGTGGTGTTCCTCAAGGGTCCATTCTAGGTCTTTATTGTTTCTCCTTTACATAAATGAACTTCGTGCCATTTCAAAACTTCTGCAGTCCATTTTATGTGCTGACGATACAACCCTGTATATATCGGGTAATAATCTTCTAAGTCTTCAGAAAACGTTCAGTGAGGAATTACAAAAAGTGTCGCATTGGCTCAGCTTAAACATCCTATCCTTGAACACAGTAAAGACAAACTACATGATTTTCAGGGTCCACTAAAAACACTGCAATTATAAGCCTGATATCTACATCAATAACTCTAAACTAACAGAAACAGACAGCACAACTTTTTTGGGTTTAAGACTTGATTCGCATTTGAACTGGAATGAGCATATCCATTTTATTGCCAACAAAATTTCAAAAGGCGCTGGTATTCTGCATAAACTTAAAGCCGACCTACCTCAAAAATGTCTTAGCCAAATTTATAATGCTTTAATTCAACCCTATCTCAACTACTGTACTTTAGCATGGATGAATACTTGCAAAACAAACAAGTTAAGACTGCAGTTGCTTCAAAAAAGACCTGTA
Organism: Lithobius niger; assembly: GCA_023313725.1. Classification (NCBI taxonomy): domain Eukaryota; kingdom Metazoa; phylum Arthropoda; class Chilopoda; order Lithobiomorpha; family Lithobiidae; genus Lithobius; species Lithobius niger. The sequence goes on from JAHWFP010018843.1 coordinate 10,722, forward strand.
AGATCTATTTGTAATAAGCCTGTTAAAGAACACAGTCTGCCACTTTTCTCCAAGTTACAAATTTTGCCCATTCAGAAAAATATTGACTTCAAAGTTGGAGTTAATATATACAAAAACAAGTGTAACAGTGTTCGCACATTGAACAATGAAATTCAGTGCTATAATACTCGATCTGCCACAAAAGTTTCCATAGAACCTTAATAAGTCAATCATCGTTACATGGACAAATGCCTATCGTTTGGAATATGATACCAGAGCAAATTAAAAACAGCCAGTCCATAAATACTTTCAAGAAGAAATACTTTACACGTATCGTCTCCGATATGTCCCTTCTAACTTAATGCTGGTTTTCTCATCCAGATGTTTCTTCTTTCCCACTTCTCCTCCCACTAACAAATTATTCAACCTATGCACAAAGTAGGATAATACATTTTTGAGTGATTATCAATTGTTAGCTGCATTGTGCACTACATTTCAAAAGTGCTTCTATTTTTTTTATTATTGTTTTGTATTTATTATCCACTACATTGTATTTATTGTATTTGATGTTGTCTTGGGCGACTTAAAAGACCTCGGTCTTATTCGCCATGTTCTTTTTTAATTTTATCTCACTGTTTGTGCAATAAAGCCCCCGTTTTTCTCTCTTAACGAGATTTTTTTTTTAATGTGCGGTGATCACTAAAACGTGCAAGTCCTTAGTTATTTGTGCAGAGAAAAGACTCTGTTGATTTTAAACTGTCCTCCTTTAAAATAAGGAAAAATGTATTGTTCCTAGTTATTCGTGATTTCTCGTTTTTATCATATATGTTTCTTTTTATCTTTTCATGTACGATTACTTCCGCATCGGAACAATTGCTGAGTGGAGCAAATCAGCAAGCAGTCCGGTGACAATTTCTAACAAAATTTACAACATCTGCGCCAGACATTAATGGATGCCAGATGTCCGACGGCTACTTTGTAACGTTTTAGCTGAAACTTGGAAACAAAAAAATAAGCTGCTTCATCAGTTAAATGTTAAAATTTAAATAAAGAAAAAGTCAATTGGTTCCGTGTAAAGTTAAAATTTCAAACTGTCAAATAATTTTCAGTCAGTTTTCTAATGTTTAATTTTTCGTTAATTATGTAAAAATCTTGAGTTTATGATTTTGTCTCAGCTTTCAAAAAATGTTTAGTTTTTTCCCTTTAAAAGCGTACACTTATGTAATTCTTAAATCAGACAGTGAACTAAAAAAATATCTTGCCTACTTAACACATGCTTTATTTTTCAGCTAGGCTAGAATTTTTTTTTTTTTTTTTCGTGGCGTCTATTGTGGTGTCGTTACTTGTGGCACCACAATGGCCGCTCTCAATTTAGGTTCCCAATTGTCAACCCTCCAGATTACCATAACCACACTACAAGGTTAGTTATGTTTACTGTTATAGTTGTTATACCGTACTTCCTTTGCTTCCTGTCACATGACTGTAACATGCTATTTAAGAGCCTGTCAACAGGAAGTAAACTGTCTCTGCAGTTGTAGCTTACACAACACTTGTGTCTTTTATTTATTATGCCATAGTTACTCACGCGGTACAGAGTGTACCTGCCCAGTATACTACACTGTGTCCCATAAGTCATTACGATAACTTGAATGGTTTGGTAGCTACAGGCCCGTAAAGGGTGAAATACTGGAAATGTTACTACTTTTATAGCATTTTTTACAATTTAACGGCGAACTGTTAAATATATTAAAATTAGCATTTACATAAATGTTTTAGTTTCAAATTTCGCCTTTTGAACGAGCCCTAGTACAACTTAATTGGTGTAGTAATTACCGTAATAATTAACCAAATAGCTACTTCCTCGAATTAGCTTCATTAGCTCGTGGTAGACGGGACGATTTTCCCAGAAAAGGCTCTGTGAAATCAGTTCAACGGCAAATGTTAAAATATTTGGACGCCAGTTGGTTTTAACCAAATTTGAGCATGCTGATTCCGAATCTGCCCGGTGCCAAGTCGAATTTCTACTCCTAAGCCCGGAATTCAATATGGCGTCCAAAAATGGCGACCAAAAAATAGTATTTTGCTTCTAGCACCTAAACCGTTCATCCGATTGAAAATAACCAGGTTACCAATTATGTTTATAATAAAATTTCCTTCAAAAAGGTTCCATTCAT
>JAHWFP010018843.1:12974-27234 GCA_023313725.1 Lithobius niger
CGGCCGTTTAAGTATGCTATACGTACAACAATGTATTATAATTCCTGACTTTAAACAGCTGCAATGTTAGATTAATTAAGATTCACTAACATAATTGGGCTTAAATGAAATGTGAAGATGTTTGTTTTCCAACAAGGGTAGTTAAAACGATTTATTTTAGTTAGGAGCTAAGCTACTGCAGTTTATCTATGTGTGGCACTTCGATTTTTGCGTCGTTTGTGGCTGCTGCAGTAGCCATTCTTATTCTGATAAATGGATGTGATTAGGCTTAGATGAAAGAAAAGATGTATATTTTCCAACTAGTGCAATTAAAATAATTTATATTAATTAGAAGCTCAGCAGCCACAGTTCTTCTCCATTGTAGCGCTGTGCTTTTTGCATCATTTTACCACAAGTTTCATTTTTAAACTACTGTATTCCCCGTTATAATTCAGATAAATGGATGTGATCAATCTTAGATGAAAGATGGAAATTTGTATTTTTCAACAATGGTAATTGAAACAATTTATGGAACATCGGAAGAATACGGACTCCCGTCCGATATTTTTTTTTAATGGACTAAGAATTACCTGCTGAGTAAAATTTTCCTCTTCCATTTTTGGGGCAAACTCACTGTTTGGCCGTGGTTTAAGTCCAAAGTTAGCACTACGCGAGGTAGGCAGTGATGCCATCTTGTTGCCGGCAGGCAGGCTCGAGGCAGACGGCGCCGTGCAGGAAAGCATGAACTGGGCCAAAGTCTGTCAAGTGAAACGCCAAACCCCAACCAGTTCATTACAAGTGAAACGCAAACAGAAGCCGGTACCTATAACCTAACCTAACCGACAATAACAACAAAACAAAACTAAACTGACAATAACAACCCACTTATCTGAACTGTTTACGGGAAAAAGATATCCGCTGGGAACATGGAAGAAAACGGGCACTTGTACGTCCGTCAGTGCTAGAGTACGGCTTTCATTAATTTCTGACGGCCAAACTAAGCCTTTGCCCCAAAAATGGTATGGGAAAATGTTGTTCAGCTGATCATTTTACATAATTCTAGCCCAACGAGAAGCTAATCGGAGAGGAGTCCGTATTCTTCCGGTAAGCCCAATTTATTTTAATTAGGAGCTAAGTTATGGTGATTTATCGAAGTTGTGTAGCATTTTGATTTTTGTGTTGGTTTACTACAAGTTCCATCTATAAACTGCTGCAGTAGCCGTTCTAATTCAGATAAATGTGATTAGGTTTACATGAAAGATAGCGACATGTATTTTCCTTTAAAACAATTAATTTTAATTTGGAGCTAAGGTACGGCAGTTTATGTACGTTGTAGCGCTTTGATTTTTGTGTCGTTTACGCCAAATTCTTCTTTAAACTGCTGCATTAGCCATTCTTATTCTGATAAATGGATGTGATTAGGCTTAGATGAAAGATGAATATCTTCCAACAACGGTAATTAAAACGATTTATATTAATTAGAAGCTAAGCTACTACAGTTTTTCTACATTGTACCACTGTGCTTTCGTGTCATTTTGCCACCAGTACCATCTTTAAACAGCTGCAATAGGCGTTCTAATTCAGATAATGGATGTGATTAGGCTTAGATGAAAGATGAAGGTGAATGTGTGCACATTTTTCATCTAAGATTAATCACATCCATTTATTATACTTAGAACGGGAATAGAGTAAGGCTAGTAACGACAGATTCGAATAAGCGCCGGGGGAGTGGGGGGAGGGGGGGGGGTGTCTGACGACTCAAGCCTTTAACCCTTTTCACCACACAACCGTTTCCCTTAACCCTTTTTCCCAACCCTTTCCTTGCTACGCAGGCCCAGGTCATGTAGTAGGAGCTGGCTCGGCATCGCTCGCTCCGCCCGCTTGTGCATCTCCTTCCTTTTCCCCGTACCCATTACCCTCCCTCTGATGGCGTTCGCTCGCTTCGTCGTGCCATGGTCAATGCTTGCCCATGCTGCCGGTCCGTCCCTTCCCTCTTACCGGCGTTGCTGCTGTTGAGAGCGCATGGTGACTAGCCTAGGCCCTACGTTCACGCGTGCAGCGTTTCGTAAAAAAACCCAAAATAAAGCTTTATTGAGGACATTACATCGTCCGAAAAAAAAAGCAGAACAGCCAAAATGGATCTCTTTCGTACTATTTGGTGGCCCTGATAAGGGCCTTTTTTGATGATGTGGTTCACTTTACCTCCGTCTCCTGTTTTTGCGCCTGTATTGCTTTAATCCATCTTTTTAGAGCTCTTTCCAGAGCTCTTTCCAGCTGTTCTATTTTCATCTTCTGCTCTTTCAGTAATATCATCCTACATCTGTATTGGAATTCCGGGAATCTTTTAAGTCATTGGCAGAATGATAGGCACTTTTCTTCACTCGTTTTCACTGTCATGCTTTCATTCTTTCAATTTCTTGTACACCTGCAACGTTATAGGTATCCAGCCGTTGTGACGTGTGTAGCTATAAGATCGTTAGGAAGGAGGTTTGAATCGAGCGCTCAAAATTAAGCGTTTTCCTCCCTCCCACACTGCGCATGCACGATGTCGAAGTGGTTCTAATTGAAAAGAATACCATGCGCCTTCCCCCTCTCAATTGAAATTACTAACGGTTTCCTCCATATCGTTGTCACGTCCTTTTGTATCTAAATTATAATTAGTAACGGTCATTCTTGTCACAGTTAACTTCAGAGTCGTTGAGCGAGCAATCCGTTTAAGCCGTTTAACACGTGTAAGAATGAAGCCTTGTAAATAATGGAAAAAGAAAAAGAAAGTGATTTCACATAGCGACACCGAGGCCAATTGTTTTCGACCTGTTCAGTTGAGCATTTACATTACGTGCGTCGACATGGCAGAAAAAGAACACGCACAGTGACAAAGATGTAGGTATTCTTGTCCAAAAACTCAGAGATTGTGAAATCCAAACAAAAATTATTCCAGCCAACTTCTTCGGACATCTCCCCCGGTTGAATGTCCAGGTGTACAACACGATTTTACCTGAGGCATGTATGGTATTCTTTAGACTAGAAAAAGAAATACAGTATTTACGCGATCAATATTTGGATTTCTGTGGTTCTCATTTTAGCATAAAGCGAAAACATGCATGTTTTGGAGTTGCTGAGCACGTACGTTACCGATACTCTGGTTTTCGCTTGCGAGCGCTTCCGTGGAAACCTACTTGCGTGCACTGTGAAACCATGTGAACAAGATTAGTCAAGAAGACTATAATTTGGTCTTCATCAACCTATTTCAAGACGGCAAGGACTGTACGAGTTTTGTTACCGAAGATCATAGAATTGCAGTTTCTGAATCTATTACTACCTATCTGTCTTTTGGTGCAGAACGTGACTTTACGTTTCGAAACAGGAGTTATGTGGAAAACCAGAGCTTTACGGTCAAACTACGTAATGGTGCCTTGTTGAAACTTAACCCCCCCCCCACTAACGAGTGTTACAGCTTGGGTGTACCGCATAGGCCTTACGATTTAGAACCTACAATAAACTTAGCATTTAACATAATTGCTACTTTTCAAAAGGCAAAATATCGTACTTGTGGAATGTAGGCCTCAGTGTAATTCATTAAATAATCTGTTAATTAACCGACCAAACATCTCTCTACATTCATCGTAAAGAAAAATGGCTTCCCCATTACCAGGACCCTGTATAGGCTTTCACTAAAGCTGACAAATAGCGGAAAACGATAAATGCTGTGTAGTTTTTCTTGAAACTCGTTTACCTCGCCTTCAAGTCATTATTCTTCTCCCCTCTCCCCTCTCCACATCTGCTTTCCGTTATTAACCGTTGGGAAACAACGTCTTAAATTAATCGACCAATCAGAAGTTTGTAAAAGGACGCCAACTTCTATTAAGCGACCAATTAGAGACGTCTTTAAAAATCCTACATATACCCGAATCGAAATCTCTAACGTAGTTGTACAAGTCTAGACATATTGACTGGACGTGTTACGCTTGTGCTCCTAACCTAAACTTTCACTAGAATGGATACTGCTAAGACCTTTCCCTATTCACAACCTCTATTTGATGATCTAGACGACCAAGAGCTCGACAGTTCCGAGCCTGCTTCCATTCTTCAGTCAGAATTGACTACAAGATGCAACAGAGAAGAGTTTTTGAACAAAACCATTCGTACGAAGCCTTCAAAATTACTCAATATGCAGAATTCTCCATAAGTTGTTGATCTGACTGTTAGCCCGACGCCTGCAACAATGGGCTCCTCAACGTCTTATAGTCAAGGAACAACATCTCTTGAAAGCAACATTACAACGAATACGCAAGCTTGAACTATTGAAAAGTGTAACACATCAGCCTGGCTTTCTACTGAAAAGCTTAAACAACGGGACAGTAAGGTACTCGAACTCGCTCCTAAAAAGAGGAACGCGTTTAAACGAGGTTTGACTATGGAAGAAGTGCGAAGCCTTGCTGACGTGAAACGTCGCCATCAAGATTTGTTTATGGTATCGCAGGGAGGTGTGTTCAAGCCAGACCCAAAAGAATTTTTAGTGCTTAACCGATCCGAACTTTTTGTACAAGTGACACCATACAAAGACGACGTATACATCTGCGTTAGAAATTTCACCTTTAACCAGGTTGAATTAAGATGGGTACCTTCAAGAATCGGCTTAAATCTGGTGAACAACGATTGGATTAAATTGCACCACCCACATATGTTAGCACTCAAGATGCTATCGAACATTGCCTTATGAACCACCCTCCTAAAGAGAACGCAACTATTCAGGAAGAAAGGGCCAATCCCTCCAGCTATCCACCTCGTCTACCTGGCAATATTTTGCAGCACCGTCACCAGCTGACAGGCCAAAAAGACGACACTACAACTCCGACAATGTTGTGCAGGTTAGCCTTTTACAGTTTCATGCTATTTCACTGAACGAACATTTGAATACCTTGAAGGGGATTCACCTAAATTTGGATGCCTGGAAAGAACTTGTGAATCATGCAGGGAAAATCCATGAGCGCACGATTCTTTCCTATGCGAAGAAGAAATGGAAAATGCAGATATGAGTAAACTGTAAATATGAAGAAAAAGATTACTTGTGACACTAACGGTGGGGATTTCCAGTTGAGGTCTACAGTTAATCTTGGGCGTAAGTTTGGTATCATGAATATCCGGCGATTTCCAATGCAAACTAAGTTGAGGGTTAAGGAATGTAGAGCCCCTAAGCTGCAGCCTAACTTAATACGGAGCAGTAAGTCCCAAGCTGAAAAAATCGGTGATTTCCAATCAGGTTTAGCGATAATCCTCAGGTTAATGAGCATGTTAGGCCTGGGACTAAGGATAAAATTTAGACCCAGGCACACCATGGTCTAAATTGAGGTTTAAGCACTTCTTTAAAAGGCGATGCTTTACTGCACGACGTGAGTGTTGGTATGAAGTGTGATTTCAGGGGTACATTTCCCCACCAGATCAACTCAAGTGTCACTCTGGTTAAAGGTTGTCGTCAGGTCAGTACGAGATGATGAATTGCCCCTTTCTCCAATAAGGATACATAATTTTCAGTTCGTAAATGAGAATTGGTTTAGGGTTTCGAAGTATTAACATAATTAACATAACTAATTTGTACCGGGGCCATAGAAACTCCGGGGATGGGAGAACATCCCCCCCCTTTCCCCAACCGTCCAAGAAGATGTACAATACAGTTGGCAAATTCGAGTTGTCTAGTTGCCAAGCTCGGATATAACTTCACTGCCAAGTCCCGTTTCCATGAATGCTGGTTAATCATTATCATCCTTCGGTCGGTTTGAATGTAACGTTTCAGATGCTTTTTTTTTTATTAGCTTTCATAACACTTCTGTTTAGCGTAACACTTCTGTTTTTTTAGGGGCTGGTATTGTCACCGTTCGATTTTTCGCTCATTTTCAACTTTCAATTGCTATTCTGCCGTTTCTTATTTAGGTGGAAGACCCCAATTATATTCATTCGAAAGGTGGGACTTTCTTCTTTCCATTAATGGTAAATAAATGAGTTTATCATTGGTTAAGTACCGAGCTACGCCCTTTTTACTAGGGGCTGGTATCACAGTCAGAGTCACTGTTCGATTTTTCAACTTTCAACGGCTATTCTGACGTTTGTAATTTAGGTGGATGACTCCAATTAGGTTCACTTGAAAGGTCGGAATGTCTTCCTTCTGTTAAGACTGAAATAAGGGTTCTCTCAACTGTTGCAGCATCAATAAACGACAGGGGAGGTGCTTGCTATTAGTCTATAGCAATCCAATCAAAATCTAACAATGAAGATAACAATGCATGAAGGACTCCGCGTATATTCCAAATACATCATGTTGTTCTGGTTGGCTAGTTTGTAAACAACAAATACGAAAGTGAATGTAAACAAACAAAATAACAAGTTATCAAGCAAGAAACATTGCTGCAAAAACGACCAGAGCATGTTTTCTTACCTATCCATTGAACTTTTACTTCAAGACAAGAACACAAGCAAAGACTTGAAACCATATACAATTTTCCAGTAAACTAGAAGTAAAACAAAAAACTCTTCTCAGTGTTAAAACAAGCTTGTCTATATTTCAATTCATGATATTTTTTACAAACCATGTGATTTCCATTATATCTTGTTACTGATATTTTTCTACAGACCACCTCTTATAAATTTTGTATTTCCTTGCTGTTGGGTTGTTGATATGTTTTGTGTTCCTGCTTCCTGGGTGAGAGAATACTTTTTGGGCCATTCCTTCTTAAGATTGACAGTAGCAAAATTCAGATGCCGGAAACCCCACAAACTTGAATGAAAGCAAAAACATTACTTTCACTCCCTCACAGGAAGACAGGAAAAAACTGCTCCAGGCAAGCAGGGGAAAGTCACCCTCACCACTTCAGTTTAGAGGGCAAGTGTCCAATTTTGATGTAACTCAGTTTCCCTTCAACAACTTTCTCTTTTCATTTTCAAGTTCACAAACCTAATTTTAGCATTGGACTTCCCTAGACTCCAATCATTTCATGACATAAATAAGGAAAATAATTACCCCCATATTCCCATTTCTTGTTTTTTACCCAGTATCCTTGGACAATAGGAAATCCCATTGTAAGGACAGGAAGACACAGCCAGGTTTCCTGTTTACCTCATCAATTTTCCATTAACCTGATTGTTCTAGGGAAACCAGTGCTAAAACCACCCACAGCATTACAATTCCTTGTGGCACCTTTTACTTTGGGAAGTGTATGCTAACTATTTGGATCACCAACCTACTAAATGCCCTCCTTACCTTGTTTACTGTTTACATAAGTAGAGCACCTGCCTTGAGGCTGTTGTGGTACTAAAGGGGTCTTCCCCTATATAAAGAAGGTGGCTTGGCACACTACATCACATCAGACTTCAGGGAGCAGACTTCTGGAGAGCAGGCCCTCCACTGGAACACAAAATCCAGTTGGGTCTCAGGCTCTCAGGCTTGAGAGTTCTTATGTTACATTGTGGTCCATAGCCTAGCAGTTTAAAGTTGATTACAAGGTGATCCATGCGGTTGACAGTCACCTTAGTTTCGACAACTGCAATCTGGAGGTGTGCTGTTGTGTGCCGAACTACGCCATACCGTACCAACATCACAAGAGGGTGCAAGGTAGGCCTACTTTATAGGGGACTCCCATAGTCACAATAAGGTGTAAGCCATACATGTTTGTTTACTCGGTTGAGTTTGCTGATTTTGTCTTAAATTAGAAAGTCATTGGTACTGAATATTAACGGGAATAGAGATTCATTGATTAGGCATAAAATAATTGTGTGCTAATTAAAATCTTATTACCTGAAGTTATAAGATTGATGGTTTGAGGTCTTACTCCAACTTCTTGCCATTTTAAGATTTAAGAGCATTGATCTTAATTTTTGAAGGAATAAGACATGGATAAATAAAGGAACTGTTAACCAAACTTGATTACTTCAATTGAGCTATTAATTTGAATCTCTGATAATTGAGTTTAAAAGCCTTGTCTTATTTAAACAGAATTGCTACATGACCAAGAAATGCTAACGAAACTACAATGTACAACAAAAGTGTATGAACTAAAAAATGTCATAAATAAATTAATATTTTGTATCTGTTGTAATCTTGGTTCTTAAAAAATCTTTGAGTCAGTCCCATTGAAGGGGAGTAAATTGCTAAGAATAGAACCGGCCATTGGCAGTATAAGTTAGAGTGTTGGGATTAAAAAAACAAACAAATTTCGTTATCAAAGGACTCTGAGTAGCCAAACGATAGCTGGCGCTGCGACTACTTAATCCCAAATAAGCCACTCGTAACACTTCGAATGAATCGAATTGGAGTCGTCCACCTAAATTAGAAACGTCAGAATAGCAGTTGAAAATGAGCGAAAAATCGAACGTGACTGGGATACCAGCCCCTAAAACGAAAGGCGTATATTTTATCAACAAGTCAATCCGTTATTAGTATTCCCTGACCCTGAAAACACAGTATTAGACACCAAAATGATTATCCTGTCTGTTATATGCAAAGATATGGCTGATACAGGATTTTATAATAATAATAATAATAATAATATAATAATAATCTAATTTATTGTGGAAACACAAAGGGCCAGGGAAGGGAACTTGTTTTATCCACTGACACCCTGCCCAAGTTAACGATAAACATAAATACAAAATTAAAACATGTACTAAAATTTGTAAATTTGTATATTCAAATTGAAAGTACTGCAGGCAAAGCCCTTGTCAAGTCTAAACTAAGTTTAACATATTTACTGAGATCAACCCCTCTGTTTTATTTTAAACGAAGCCAGTGACGGTGCTTGGACAACATCAGCCGGGAGATCATTCCATGGCCTCACCACACGGTGCGAGAAGAAAAATTTCCTACAATCCCTCTTAAAGGGGAGAACGACCAGTTTGAAATTATGGCCACGTGTATAATTCCCACTCCTCAACGTAAAGAGGTGGTCCGGGATGCTGGTAAACCCACGCAATATAGAAAATGTCAGATTAAGGTCAAGTTTAAGCCTCCTTGTTTCAAGTGTCTCTAGTTGCAAGAGTTTTAGTCGTTCTGAATAGGATTTATTTTTGAAACCAGGTAAGTATTTAGTAAATTTTCTCTGTACAGATTCGATTAAATTAATATGTTTCAATAAATGGGGTGACCATACCGGACTGGCATACTCCAGAATTGGTCTTACAAAAACATTAAATGCCCATACCAGGGTTTCAATGTCGCGAGAGACAAAGCACCGTTTGATTATGGCCAGCCTCTGTCGTGTCATTTTAACAATGTGGTCGCAATGGGCACCGCACTGTAGATCGGCGGTCAACCAGACACCTAGGTCTTTTACAAGTGTGACCTGATCGAGGGCTTTATCGAAGAGTGCATAATTGTTCATTGGATTTTTTTTTCGAATGTGGAAAGTCTTACATTTGTGTCCCGCAATTGGTAAATTCCACGCCAGGGACCACGTTTCAATCTCCAAAAGTGAAGTAGACATGGCTAGATGATCATTGTGACTCCTGATAATGGTGTACAGTTTTACGTCGTCAGCAAATTTGGGACAGAAAACATTTGGATTTAAAAGCTTCAGATCGTTAATATAGATCAAGAACAGGATTGGGCCCAAAACCGAGCCCTGCGGAACACCACTGGTGATTGGACTTGAACACGAATCGGAAATACCGATGCATACTTGTTGCGTTCGTGACATGAGAAAATCACAAATCCATTTTAACATATTACCCCCAAAACCAATGGCCACCAACTTTTCAACCAGTCTGGAATGTGATACTGAATCAACGGCCTTAGCAAAATTCAGCAAGACCACATCAACACATTCACCAGCCTCAACTGCCCTTGTCCAGCTCTCAAGACAGTAGAGCAACTGTAAAACGGTTGATCTGCCACGTAGAAAACCAAATTGGTCCTCCGACAGCAAACCAGAAGAAGTAAGATAGAGAATTATTTTATCCTTAATTAGACGCTCTAACATTCGACATGGTAAGCAAGTTAAGGATATTGGTCTATAGTTCGAGGGGTCAGCGCTGTTCCCTTTTTTATAAACAGGAATAACCCGAGCCCGCTTCCAGCAAGAAGGTAATTTTCCAGATGACAAGGACTCAGTCAAAATTATGGACAAAGGCTGGCCAAGCTTGGTGAAGAACCTCTTGTAAAAATCAGCTGAAAATCCATCAGGACCAACAGCAGCGCTTCCACTCTGTACATGGAGAACACGCTGTATGTCCATATGTGGCATTTCCTTCAGAGTAAAGGGTTGGAAGTCAGCCGATCCATTGACACAATGCCCATCCAAATTGGCAATGACGTCGTTAACTGTGAAATTATTTGAAAAAATTTTATTTAAAATTTCCGCCTTATCGGCGTCATCAGACACAATAGTGCCGTTAAAATTGAATGGTGGTAACCGATGGTTATGACCAGTTTTACCTTTAACGTATTTATATAAAGCAGCGACATTTCCCTTCTGAATGATTTTGCGTTCATTGGCCATCTCAGTACGTTTAACAGTATCAGATAAAAGTTTACTACAGGTTTTATAATTATCATAGATAACTGTTTGATCGACAGGCCTTATGTTTTTTCCATAAAATCTTTTTACGTCTGGCAATTTTGGTTATATCTTTATGGGGTCGAGTTTTACAACTCTTTCGAATTTTCCTATAAGAGCTATGAAAATTTACCAAGCCCGTTATTTTATCAAGGAAATTTGACCAAGAGGTCTCAATATCCATAGTTGGATCAACAATACCGGTCCAATTAATTTCTTACAGACTCTTTTTAAGAGCTTCGAAGTTAGTATGACGTATAAAGCCAGAATTATTAGTCTGAAGTACTGGTGATTTTAACACGTTAATTTTGAATGCAACCATATTATGGTCACTGTTGCCAAAATGTTCACCAACGAATACATCATAAATCAGACGGGCATTATCCACCAAAATCAAATCTAATATATTACGACCATAAGTTGGTTCAGTAACCAACTGTTCCATACCCAATTCCAAAACACAATCCAAAAACGGTTGCTGGCAACACTTGGAGACAGCGTAGGTAGACCAGTTTACATATGCCATGTTGAAGTCGCCAATAAAAAGGTTTGAAATAGTTGTAGAAACATTATTTTTGAAAAAATTTATCATATTAGTAATTTTATGTCCCACCAAGCCATTGGGTATATAACCTAAAATAATTCTTAATTTATTAGGACCAAAATCTAGGCTCAAGGCCTCGGAATCCAAAGAGGACCTCAAAACATGGCATATTAAGTTTTCTCGGACCAAGACCGCAATTCCACGCGAACCACGATCGCGGCGAAGAAGCCGATAAGATAAGTGATTTAATATCAACGATTCTGTCACCGTATCATCAAACCATGTCTCCACAACAAATACCAAATCATATTCATTATTTGAGACTAGGAGGCTAAGTTCACCCAGCTTGGAACCCAGGCTCCGTGCATTGAACAAACAACACCGCAAACCAACAGGATGAGAACCCGGATTGGTGTCGCCCACCCGATCACTGGCCACAATGGTATCAGAAAAACTTAGCCGGGTTGAGGAATACATATCAGAACAGTTGCAAACAAAAAAACAATTACCAAAACAGTCGTGCCAGGCATTTACAGAACCAAATCGAAAATTACAACTGCAGTGACAGACATTAAGCACTTTACATTGACTTAGTTTTCCTGATTAGAAACAACCAGGTTTTTGCATGACGACAGGTGACTAAGCGAACAGATTGCACTAACCAACATATCCTTTCCAGATCTAGATAAGTGATCCAGGGCCAATAGGCTGCGTTGTTCTAGGACTGGATTCCAAATGGAACAAAAGCTAGCATTCACAGATTGACATAACGCCATACTATGGCCATTGCATTGTACCAGATAATGTTTTAGGTTACACCAAGAAATATCGTCCACCCATTGAGGGAATACGCCAAAGATGCTAATATGAGCATTCTTGTTGAAAGATTTTATAGACTTTACAAGGAGGTCGATATGCTTAACTAGACCAGTCGGAGTATCAAGGCCAATATTGTTGGTTCCCAAACATAGCACAAATGTGATGCATCCATGCTCGATTTCACAATTTCAGGAATGAATCCAGCGATCTGTTCGATCCTTGCGCCTGGAAAACACCAAGTTTTTGAATTTGTATTAGCCAGACGTGGTAGTTTCACATGTCTCACCTGGGAATCGCCGATGATCACACATTTCGAGTTCAAATCCGCAACCGAGGAGCGACCAATCACAAGTGTTTTTCCTAATTCAGGAGTATTGGGACTCGCAACTTCCCGACGTCCATGGTTTGGGTGACCTGGTGGATTTACAGGGTTCATTTTTTCCAGCAGACTGAGATCCATACCAAGGTTGCGATGCTGATGCGTCCCCGACTTAAGCTTAGAATCGGTCCTCGGCCCAGCATTCGGCACCGACATGGTAGTTTCCCTGACGATAGTTCACCTGGTGGCAGTTCCGACCGCCAATGATCGGGACACTCGGCACAACACCAGGTACATTCGAACGATTTTTAGCGTTCGAATGAACGGGTGCTACGCGAGAGAGATGGCGTCATTACAAGGCTCCACGTCAACTTGTGCATGCAATAGCTCAATTCCTTCACTAATATTACTTTTAAATTTATTGGTGACGGAGAAACAACTACCACCAGCAACCACACCACCACTCCCAACACGAGGCTTGCCGCAAGAACCCACCAGATTATCAATTGCTTTGTGGAACGTATCAGTCAAGTTACTAATGATACCAGACAACATCATCATCTGGTTGACAATAAGGCTTTCAACCCGCTGTTCCATATTTTTAAGCTGACTGTTGAAGGAATTCAACAATGCACCGTGGTCAGTCCCACCATTCGTGTCCTTTGGATCCTCATTAGTTCCCTTGCCAGCTGTACCCGGTGTAACGGTATCATGGCACAAGGACGGACAGTTCACATTAACAGTGGAAAGGCCACCAATCGTTGAAACGTATTCCTTACTGAGGTTGATTATTTTATCCAATTTTGAATTAAGTTGAAGGTTGTCAATGTCCGCCTCAAGTTTGCCAATCTCAAAGGACCGGTGCAACTTACTCAGTTCTTTTATAGCAAGGTTAGATGTACATAAATCATTCAAAGTAGAAGACATTGTGCAATAATGGTCATGTTCAATCTCCTAATCCTCCCCAGGACCAGCGCCAATACCACCATGGGGTGTACTGTGCCGCATTTCTGATTGAATTGGGGCACGAAGTTTCTGGGATATCAGAACAGCATAAACTAAGGGCATCATCGTTAGACAGGGAGAGAGATGGCAGATCGACACTCGCACCAAATTGGCTGCCATCAGGATTATGTATAGAGTGTGAGGAATCCGACTGATGACCCGAATGGGGGAAGACAACAGGTTTATTCGTGGGAGCGAAATCAATAATTGCTGAGCCAGAGCCAAAACGTATAGCTGACAACTCGAAATGTTTTTTTTCTTCTTTTGTCAGCATCAACAGGGCACTTCCTGCGGGTCGTAATGTGATTGAAACTCTTCTTAGGTACCCTAAGCAGATTTCCTGCTCTACTTTTCTTCCTAGAGGATGACATCATACTTCCACACACACTACGTTTGTACCGATTCTCTCTTGTATGTTCTACTGGTTACCTTGTAAATCGTTTCATTCGTAATGGCTATTCCACATTCACCACAATCATACGTTTTTACTCCTCAGTAAAACAAGTGCGTGCCACGTTACACTATATAATCACCAAAAGCTTTTCCACACACACTACATTTAAATGAGTTCTCTCCAGTGTGTACGGTTAAGTGTCATGTTAGATCAGAAAAGTCGGAAGCTGCATTTTCAAATTCACAACATTAAATCGAATTCACACCACTTTGCCTAAATATGAAACTCAACGTTGACCGTTCATTAAAGGCTTCAACACCCTTATCACATTCAAACGTTTTCTCACCACTGTAAACAGATTTAAACGTTCAAACGTTCAAACATGCAAACGTTTTCTCACCACTGTAACACAATTAGCACTAGAGCGGCCTCTCTCCAGAATGAATCGGCTTCAGCAGAACCTGCAGTAATACGCTCCAGAACAGCAAGCACACTTTCGTGCATAGAGGAACTGTCAGGACAATGATGTTCAGCGGCATAGGCCTTTGAAAGGTGGGACTGCAGGTCGTTACCTCCGTCATCCAAGGCGGATGCAAGGGCAGTCTTCATTTCATTCACAACCAACGCACGAAGTTCGCTCCAGTTGGTTGAAGCTC
>JAHWFP010018844.1:13019-34917 GCA_023313725.1 Lithobius niger
AGTTCACATTTAGTCAAGCAGAAACCCTCGAAGGTAGCTGTTACTAAAACAGCAGAACGCGAAGCATTTTTTTGGTGGTTATTAATAAAAAAAAAACCATTAGCTCGTGTATGCTCGTATTGTTGCGTAACCATCAGCTAACGTGCATCCCTTTATTCTTACGCAATCCACGGCACCGTTTATGTTTCTTTACTTTGTCCTTCGTTACAGTTCAGTTTTTAGTTCGTCCAGGCTTTTACAATAAATCTAAGGACCAGTCTTGATTGTTCAAGCCATTGTTGCTTAAAATCTTTTGTTGCAACTTGGAAAAGAAACGAAATTTAAATTCTCCGGTGGCAAATTTCAAAACCCTCCCACGCATTTGTCCTGACCCCTACAACCCCCAAACCAACAAAAGGACCATCCTCAGATCACCAAGCATCCGTGTGCAAAAATTCAGGTACGTAGGCCTTCGCAATTTTGCGGTAGCCATGAGATTTAACATGGTCTATGGGATTTAAAAGTCTATGGGATTTAACATGGGAAAAATCTTATTAGCTAGCTAGACAGTTACATAAAAACAACGTTATTGACGCATCTTTTTCTCTATGATTGGTGGACACTCATCCTTTAAATTTTAGTTTAATTCTCACCCTTCCCCTTACATTTTCCATAATTTGAAACATTTCTGTCGCATTGGGATTTATCCTCAACATGCCAAAATATGCTTTCAGTTGTTTACAGTTAACAGACACATGTCTGCTAGTGAGCCGCCTTTTTATCATTAACAATCAATTTTTAACAATCGGATGTCTACAATGGGATGATCTACTGTTACTTGGCGGCGACACACTAGTGTGTGTCTAGATTGCTATTTCGCTACATTTTAGGGCGTCTCAATAATTTTGTAAATAAAATAAATAAACAATATATTCTGGAATTAGCCTCTCGCGAATCTCATTCAGACGAGAAGAGGAAGTTAGTTGACGCCACGTTGTCGTAACAAGGGAGAAGGAGTCCAGAGATTAATGGTTTTTGCATTGTTTCTAGTTCAGTTGCGACCTCCTGGTAAAACGGTGTTCGGCCTGGCCCCCTATTCAGTTAATTGTGACTCCACCTGTAGGTGACTGCTTGCAGAAGCGAGCTGCGTTGCTACAATTTAATTATGTGATCCAAAACTTTTAGGTTTAAACCTTACCCGCTACGTGAAATAAACATCAATTTTTCTATCAGTATCGTCACAAGACTTAAATAAGCCGGTTCACCATTTCCATAGCGTTGCCAATATCCAAAACACAGCATCCACGTTCCAGATTCTCCGTCATCCAATAGGTTGATGTGGATCACGTGATATCGTTTTAATTATGAAAATTCGCGGCGCTGCTGCGAGGTGCTGTTCTTTTTTTTAATTTACCGCTCTTTTCTTTATATTGCTCGAAGATTCTACGGTGCTGAGTCTAGGAGTTGAAAAGGTAAAAAGGCGCCTTTAATTCACTTATTGTTCGTCTGTGGCGTGCACATATCCCGGAGAGAACAGGAGCATATTTTACTCCTGGTAAAACTAATCAGCTTTGGCATAAGTGGATTGTTTGGGTGAGTTTATATCCGTAGACAACTTCTGTATTGGCACGTTAGTGTTAAACATTTTAGTTCACAACATTTTAGATTAGCGCCTAAAGGCGCCACCAGTTTTAAAAGCGAAATTTGAAGTTTAGAATTTGCCGGTCGCTAGCCGGCTTTTAGTTTCAGCAGCCTTCTAGTCAGACGAGGAGGCAGTCCGACTAACAGACATACGAAAACGACGGTGGCTCTAACCCGTAGCATGCAAAGGTACCATTTTGTCCTTATAAGGTGCGAATTACGAGATATAATAACTTCGTCAATCAATACCCACTCATGGTTTTTGGTTAACAACTGCATAGCGTAGAGAGTAAAGTAGGAGAGGAGACGCGCTTGTGCATACCATGTCGATTCCAACAATACTGACCTCTCCTGTTAGTTACACCTAAGACACCGTCCCATCAGTGCATTTTTACACAATTTTTCCCTTTTTAGGGAAATAAAACCTTATCAAAGGGAAAAAAAAACTTGAAAACAGGGAAAAAGGGGGAAAAAAGAGGGAAATTCTGCATTTATGAGAGTTTTGGTTTTTCGCGAAAACGGTTCATTTTTTGACGTTGTGTTACAACCCAATTCCAGCCAAAATAGGGCCGTCGTCGCTACCACTGTAGACATAATGGAGCGAGATCCACTTTTTTTGCTGTTTGGTTGGGCTTGCTTCTTCCAGTCTGCGCCCCTACTACTTCCTCAACGGCGTATCCGCTTAATTTGGCATTTGGGTAACAGTCAACCTATTGATTCAAGTTGCGTAAACATTCATTTTCACACCAGCAGTCGTACCTGGTTTTGACTGTGGTTTTGTTTCTCCCGTTGTTGTTTCCAAGTTTTTGGCCCTCCCCTCCTCCTTTGCTCCCTTCTTATCCTCCTACCCGTCTCTCGACTTCCCTTCTTTCCCTTTGCTACACGTAGTTGAATTTAGAAGCGTAGTTGAATTTCGATGCGTAGTTGAATTAAATGCTGCCCCTCCTCGTTTTGCAAGATTTTTCTAAAACTATCAACTATATCTCCATCCTTAACAACCCCGCCAAACAATTACCTTATAGGTAATACGTAATCATATGCTTAATGGTAACAGACACACTCCCCTCCCCCCCCCCCCAATCCGTTTGGTTATTATAGCATTAGAATGCCAAGCGCATGGCTGACGGACGAACTGCCCAACATTGAGGCATTCCCCGCCCACTGCTCCACCTCTCCTACACACTCCCAGTCTTTCGCTTTGGTTTGAACGATCCGTACCGTATGAAAAAATAATCTGTCCTTCGTGCAAGTCGTCATTTAAGACTTGCCTCTGAGATGACTGCGCAGAGGAAATGGTTAGTCGGAGAATGGAATGGAATAGATGTTTATTGGAACTGTAGCTCGAAGCCATGCGCCCTCCTAAAACGAATAAAACTACAACAACATAGCAACATTAGTCGGGGCATCAGGCCTTTAACAATGATTAGACTCGGCCTCGGCTTAAGAATTGACACGGCCATGGCTCTCTCGTTGTAATACTTAGGGTAAGCGCATGGCCTCGGGCCGCGGCCCCAATAAATGTATTATTCATTCATTCTTGAGCTCGTCTCATGCCTCTTCCCATTTTTGTCACCCTGACATTTCCTCAAACTTGTGTCCGATTTCGGATTTTTTTTCCCCTAAACTTTGTCCAAACAGCCGTCACGTGCGACTGCATTCAAAGTATGCTTGTTATAGTCCTACGGTTTTCGTGTAATGCGCGGTCTAAGTTTACATTGGACTGTAATCATAGGAAAGCTCTGCTCCAGCTCTACTCCAATAACGAGAACCGAAAATCTTAAATATTAACGTCTGTACTCTAAAATAAAAATTTGCATTAAAGCATATTAGCAGTTTTCATCATTTCAAATTATTTATTTTTACTTCAACTCTACAAATATAACCAAATATTCTGTGAAAACGTGCAAGTAATTTTTAATATTCAGTATGCCCAATTTGTTAAACTGAAGAAATGAGGGTTTAAAGGAGAAATTTTATTTTGTTCCAATGCAGGGAAGAAACGGGCATCTTTTTTGTTTACACAATAGAAATATTGAGAAAGAGGAGTGAAGCAATGGGTCCCCTTAAGCTCATTCAGCCATGCGTGCAATGGTTATACTGTAAGGATACACTTTAATTGTTAGAAATGGCCGAGCGAGCTAAGTGCGCGACGTCGAATGCTCCACTGGATTTTGTTTTGTAGATGTAGTATTTGTGCGTTTGTGTGCTTGAGAAACGATTGTATTCACAATGTTGCTCTCATTTGGTTGAAATTTCATGACAATGGGGAGTTTTGGTGCATAAAATTCACGAGTTCGAAAAATATTACGAGTTTGAAATTCCTACGTCACGTATAATAATAATAATAGTAATAATAATACAGGTTTGTTGCAGACGCAACCGGAATGGCAAGGACTTGGTGGTCACTCACTGCCATCCGAAGTTAAAACTAATAAAATAATATACATTACAAAAGGTAAAACAGTCTATAAGTTTAAAACGAAAAAGTTTAAAACGAAAACGATGGCTCGGCTGCAGAGGAAGGGTTGAAGGTGTTGGGTTGGGGTCACGAATACCTTACCACCAAGGTTAGACCTATCAGAGACACAATGATCCCCGACGGCATCGCCAAACGTGAAGGACAAGTGAGGGGGGGGGGGGGAAGCCGGGTAACATTGTCAATGTTTCTTAAAAAATAATAAAATAATAAAATAATACATCTTAGTTTAAAGCATGGTCAAAACCAATTGTCAATTTAATAAAGAATATAAAAGAAATAATATATAATATTAAATACGTAAATAAAATGGAAATTACCACCATTTATGGATGGTTACCTGGAAGGGGTGTGAGGCGCTAACACCGGGACTTCAAAATGAAACTCTTTCGCAATTACTGCGTCCTCTTCAAGAAGCGATTAAAGGACTGCTTATTTGTCATTCTACGAAATTCTGTCACATTTCGAGCATTCACAGTTTCCGTGCTGAGAGCAGTGCATGTATTCACGACCCGAAGTTAAAAGAAATTTTTTCGTCAGTCAAGATTCGAACTCTGAACTTCTAACTTCAAAGAATGTCCTCTATAGTGGAATGGTGTCTGTTGGCCAAATCAAAAAGAGGAAGGTCAACATCAATCAGACCCTTTAGAATTTTAAAAGTGAGAATTAGATCAAATTTTATTCTTCAGAGTTCCAGCAGTTCCAGACCAGTCCTCGATAAACGTTCGATGGTCTACCTCCTGCAGCCCCGGCAAACTCTTTGTGAATTTTCGCTGGACCGACTCTATCAAGTTGATATCTTTAGCCAGATAAGGGGTTGCTGTAATGGTGGAAGCTCCGAAGCCCCTCTTTTTTTTTATCGCTGAAAAACAAAACCGAACTGTGAATTTAATTATGGACCCTTTCATCTACGTTTCACCATCCGGAAGTCACTGCCGACAACGTAACTTCGTTTGTGCAACTGTATAAACATAATATTTTTTTTCTTGGGCATAAAGCCACAGATTAGTGTGTGCTAGGGGTACTGCACTACCATATTACATGTATTGAAACATTTAAACCTTTTGCTTGCTGACTATTTTTACCTTGTTGTAGTAGTGGCCATGTTGCAGCGATTTTGTTATGAAAACATCAAACATCTTTTAGCTTAACTGCTTCAGCTTATGAGGGATAATTATTTTTAACTTGCAAACCAACTAGCTTATATTTAAACTATTTTATATAAACGGCATTTAATTCTACGATCTACCTTCTGGCAAACGCAATTTTTGTAAATATGTTTTTTTTTATTACTAATAATTCACGTCGATTTATTGGCATCTCAGCAACGATCCCTGACCAACGGCAATTCAATCTACAGTATCCTTCTTTTAAATAGATTCAGTTGTACATAACCGACAGTTAGAGAAAAATCCGTTGACATTCGAAAGCCTTTCTATTGTTCCAGTCTTAAAAGCAGCGCTGGCTTCATCGTCAGTTGCCGCTCATGCGTTCAAACACTGCTCTACCATACCGAACGGCCCTTCGCCAATCAGGTTGCAGTATTCTTAAGAAAATGTTCCCTTAGCCATTCACAGCAGCTTCTTACTCTTGATCGTCCAAGCCGAGCGAAACTTCCGGTGAACTGTCAATCACGTTGCCTAGCGGCAGACCCAACCTTCTGCCGACCAGATGTGACCACATGTGCACCATCGTCATCTGACGTCACAACACTCGCAATACTAAAATCGCATTTCCTGGGGTCCGCGCTTCATGAGTGGGGGTGCCTAGCAGGATCCGATCTACTCCTATATAACCAAACATGCTACGTTAGTCGACAGCCACGCTCAAAGACGAATTACCGCCCGTCGCTACTCCCGTTGAGGGGATCGGGATGTCTCTCCACTGTTGCTATGCCGGGCAGAACAGAAGGTAGTAGTTTATGGACTTAAACTAGTTTAACGTTTGAAAATTTAATTTTTTGGAAATGATATTCAAAATTTTATAGTTTAAACTTTAAATCTGACTAGGCAATTTTTCGTGATATGTAGAGAGTTAGGCCATCGGCATTCTTGACCAACCCTCTCTGCATACTTAAGTGTTTGGGGACCACTTCCTAAAAAACCCGACTTTAATATTAGCCACAGCGCTATTATTATTTTTCTTTTATTTTAACTAAATGGGTTAATCTAAAACTTCACCAAAATCACGTAAGGTATTACTGAAGCAGTTAGGCCTTCTAGATAGAACTCTGATACTTACAGGTGATAGGGTGCATTGATTGCTACAAAAACTAAAGCTACTTGTTTTTCTAGTAACGTTCATGGATTTGAACAAACAGTAAACGTTCATGGATTTGAACTAAACAAAACTTTGACTTGTCAAAATTAGTATGTAAACAAAACTTGTTTGCAAACCGCCGATGTTTTAATGTAAACACTTGAAGTTTATTTTAATTTGCCTTGCTTTATTTTGAAGTTCACTGAACTTAATTTTTTGTAACTAGTTGAAGCCAATGTAACCGTTAATACTTTTGCTTTCTATGTTTTATTAAAAACTACCAAGAGTTTTTTAAACGACTTCGACTTCGTTTGATTAATAGCTAGTTTTAAGGTTAGTCAATTTAACTGCCCTTTAAAACCAGAAACGCTATTAAATCCCACCTGGTGGCAGCCATGATAGATGAGATTATTGTAGTGATATTTTAGATGCCTAGGCATAAGAGTTCCCTACCCCCCAACACCGGGACCGTAGAGAGCAGGCTAATTTTCCGTAAAAGTAAAAACAGCCACTTCCACTACTTTAATAACGCCGGATGTGTACACCAGATGGCGGTGCTAGACTGACAGCACCTTGAACAGGCAGTTAGCGCCGCTACATTGCGTACTCCAATAGCGGTTTTACGAAAACCTTAAAACCCTTACATAAACACTCGCGTGTTTATGCTTCCAGACGTGAAGCATCTATTAACCACAGCAAGCCGTCTAAAGACCAAAGAACTAATTTTCTGGTAGTGTAGAGAGGATTTTAGGTCTGGGGAGAACCAAATGCCCAGGTATTTCACTTCGTTCACCGATGGCAATATTTTGTTATTTAAGGTG
Organism: Lithobius niger; assembly: GCA_023313725.1. NCBI lineage: Eukaryota > Metazoa > Arthropoda > Chilopoda > Lithobiomorpha > Lithobiidae > Lithobius > Lithobius niger. Next base: position 20,196 of record JAHWFP010018844.1, read on the forward strand.
TAATTTGCACAATTCTTATTCCAACCAACGTGGAAAGCGTGGCATTTTGATTCTGAAAGTGGGAGCTGCCAGACATCAGACCAATATGCAACGTTTTGGATCTCCTCGCTAAGGTCAGCAGAGCACCCTGGAAGAATATTTTCTGTGCCGACTTTAAGAGCATCAGCAAATTTTACGCCAAAAGTGCTTTCATTCGTAAAATTCAGGTCATATAAGTAGATAACGAAGAGGAGGGGACCCAACACCGATCCCTGCGGAACCCCACAATTAATTTCCTTTTTTTCTGACAGCGTATGTTCGATAATCACTCGCTGTGACCGATCTCGTAAAAATGCAGAAATCCAACTCCGTACACGTGCACCGATTCCACAACCCATAACCTTTAAAAGAAGCCTACGGTGAATGACCGACTCAAAGGCTTTTTGTGACCGTTTACTTTCTTAACGGACTAAAATTGAGAGGGGGAAGGTTGCCCTGGGTGGCGTCCCTCTTGTCTTTTGTTATGTATACTCTCGCACTTGGCTGTTACGTTGCTGCTTTTTTTATGGGTTTATGGCCTTCTTTGGGGTTGGGCTGGGGGTCCGTTTGATCTTGTTCCCCTTGCTAATGGTCAGTTTCACTTCGTCTTTCGAGCGCATCCCACGCACGCCTTGCTGTTGCGCACGCCATGCTGTTGCTTTGCTCGCTGTTTTTGTGCTGGTTTACCTGCTTTATTTGTGAAGTTATGTGAATATGGCAACTCGTCACATATCCGATTTAAGAGTGAACGATCTAAGATTAGAACTCGTAAGACGGGGATTAGACTCTTCTGACCTGAAACCCGAACTTTAGGATCGGCTAACCGCTGCTATTGTGGAAGAGGGCCATGTGCCAGCCGAAATTACTTTTCGTGTGCAAGACGAAAGCAACAATAACAGCATTGAAGTGCTGGACAATGGCAACAATACCAACAATGCTGCTGACAATAGCTTTTGCCTTGCATTTTGGTGCGACGCTTCCAGTCTGGATTCCACTACGTGTGCGGCGTTATCTACAAATGGATACGTATCGAAGACAGCCCTCTCGGCCATCACTTCTGACGACATCACCGAGTTACAGCTAAGTAACATGGCACAAAAATCCTTGCTCCGCCGTGCTGTGCCGCTGCTCACTACGAACAATTCGGCGCGCCCTACAGACAGTATGTGTGACAACAGGTCGACGGATTTAACCTTGCCGCAACCAACGCACCTACCACTGCAGCAACCAACGTAGCAACCAACGCAAGCAGACGTGTCTGTTGCCGACGCTCTACGACAGGTTGAGCAACTCTTGGCCGCATCTGCAAATTCAACCACACAGCAAAACATCACGAATGGTGAGTCTTTACCACGCCCTCATACTTTTTTTTTTTTTTTTTTAAATTTTATTTTTTAAAGAAAACGCTGATTACAGACAAAGTCAAAACGAAACAGACCACCAAAACCAAAATCCGCAAAAAACAAAATCCAACAGAAGAAAGAAAAAAAAAAAAAGAAAAAAAAAAAAGAAAAAAACCCACCTAGAGCAATCCATTTTATCAATCGAAGCATTCATTTAGATTCATTTCCAAGTCACCCCACTGCAGACGTTTTGTGGTTTTGTCAGCCCAATCTGGTAATTTTTCTAAAATGCTTGTTTGCATTCTGAATAATTTTTTCAAATAATTTTTAACTATCATTGTTGTTGGTTTTATCTTCTGACATTTACATGTCCATAATACATATTTGAAATATAATGTAATAAAATTGTATAAAGCATGTTGGTGCTTTGTCGTACCCAACAATCCACATACAATGTTTAGACTTTTAGCTGCAAGGCACCTGGGCTCAACCTTACTGATCATTTTATTTATTAGCTGCCATATTTCTTCTACACATTTGCAGTAAAAAAAAAGATGTTCAATTGTTTCTTCCTCATTTTGGCAAAAAGTACAGAGTGGAGTGCTGACATCCTTTATCTTTCCAAATAAGAATTTATTAGTTGCAATACGCCTGTGCAATAATTTAAAAGCAAAAACTTTCATTTTTGGTTCTTTAATATTTACTAACAATTGTTGATATATGGCATTCCATTCTACTTTAGTATTTATTACAGTTTCCCATTTTTCTTGTACCTTTTTTGGTTTAATTATTTCTTTTTTACATAATATTCCATACACATACTTATTATTTGTTTGTTTTCTGAATAACAGACTAATGTTTAAAGTTTGCTAACTTCTTTTTAGTGTTATTTACTTCTTTTCTCCAAATTGTTGGTATGGCATTAGTAATCCTAATGAAGTCTAGAAAAGTAGTTTTTTTACTTACTGTGGTTTTAAACTGACACCAGTTCATAAGCATCCCTTCCTCTGTTAATACATCATTTAGAAACATTATGTGATTTTTAATTAAAATGTTAATAAATAAAGGTTTTTTGGAAACCAAAATTTCATCATTACCCCAAAGTGGTTCCTCCTGAATAATTGGCTTATTTTCAATTCTCCAATATTTTTTGTATTTAATCCAGGCTTTTAATACAACTGCCCAGAAGGTCTGATGTTTTATATTTTTTATAATGAATTTTAAATATTGCTCATGGCATTCAAAAATGTAAAGTCCTGCATATTCCTCTAATTCCTTCAAGAACAAAGTTTTCCAGCTGTCGCCTTCACTAACAAATAATCTTTTAACCCAACTTAAGCAAATTGCTTCGATAAATAAAGGAATGTCGATCATTTTTAATCCACCTTCTGAAAAATCTGCAATTATTGTTTTACGTTTAACTTTATCTGGCTTGTTTTGCCAAATAAATTTATAACATACTCTTTCAAACGATTAAGCCATCCGTTTTCAAGAAGTGGTAACGTTGTCCATACATGAATAAGTTTTGACAATGCTAAACTTTTGACCACATTAATTCTTCCAAAAATTGTTAAGACTCCTGTATTCCCATTTAGCTAACAGTGTCTTTACCATTTTCAGTTTTTCTTCGTCATTTATTTCCACCGTCTGCTGAGGATTTTTTGTAAACTGAATCCCAAGGATTTTTATTGTTTCTTTACTCCAGTCCAACTTTAAATCTTGGCATATAGGCTGTTCTTCCACGCCAATCCACATTGTTGCGCATTTATTTTCATTTATCTTTAAATTGGAAATCTCTTCAAAACCTTTCAGTGATTTAAAAGAACTCCTCAGTGATTTTTCAGACCCATCCAAAGTTAGTGTAGTATCATCTGCATATTGACCTAATTTGTGTTCCGTTTCTATATTATTTACACACAACTTGATTCCTGAAATTTCTTTATCATTCATAATCATACCCGTTAGAATTTGTGCTCCTAAAATAAACAGGTAGGGTGATAAAGGGTCGCCTTGTCTCAATCCCTGCATAATTTTGAAAGTCCCAGATGAAAAACCGTTATGAATCACACAACTTTCAATACCATTATAAAATACTCTAATCCAACTTCTTAATACCTCCCCAAAATTTATATTTTCCAATACATCTTGAATAAATTCCCAGTTAACTCTATCAAAGGCTTTTTCAAAGTCTAATTGTACTAATAAAGCTTTTATTTTACTTTTCTCACAATAGTTTATTAAGTCAAATATAAATCTTGTATTTTCCGAGATAAAACGATTTTTCATAAATCCTTTTTGCTCCTTAGTTATAACATTTGGTAAAACTTCGTTTAATTCTATTTGCAATGCATCCCGAACAAATTTTGTAGTCCACATTTAACAATGTAATGGGTCTCCAGTTTTTCATTAATTTTCTGTTTGCATCAGGTTTTGGCAAGCAGATAATTGTTCCATGTTTTTGAGATGAAGATAAACTTCCTATTTTCAAAGCATAATTTAGGGCATTTTTCAAATGTACACTCAATTCACCCCAAAAAGTGATATAAAATTCTTTAGTATAACCATCAGAACCAGGTGTTTTATTGGACTTCATATTTTTTAAAACATTCCAACATTCTGTTATTGTAATTATCCCTTCACAGCTACTGCGTTCTTCATCAGTTAATTTGTGAACATAAGTTAATGCGTTTTTAATAACTTCATGTCGATCTGTTTGTGTCTTTAGCTTATTGTTTGAGTACAATATTGTGTAGTATTTTTCCATTTCTTTTAAAATTAATTTTGGATGTGAAATTAAACCTTGCTCGGTTTCCAACGTAGTTATTGTTTTATTTATATAATTTCTTTTCTCCAAGCTACAAAAATATTTAGTTGGCCTTTCACCTTGTGTGTACCAGTTTATTCTAGATCTTACTAAAACCCCTTCCATAACTCTTTCTCGATATTTTTCCAGTTCAATTTTACAATCTTCTAATATACTGTTTATATTTTTATCTGTGGGTTTCATAGCTCTCTCATTTTCCAGTTTTTTTATTTTGGCTTCCAAATTTTGTTCATCTTTCTTTTTAACTTTTTTCTTATAACTTGCGTAAGAAATGGTTTTTCCTCGTACATTTAACTTAATCATTTCCTAGCTTATTTGTTCATTTAGGTTATTTATTTTATTTTCAATGACGGTATCACAAATTGTAGCTTTAATAAGCTCTACAAACTCTTCATCTTTTAATAGTTCATTATTAAATTTCCAAAAACCAGGTCCACGAGTTGGAAGATTATTAAGTTCTAAACTGATTAATGAATGATCCGACTTGTATGCTATATTTATTTCACACTTAGGAAGTAATGGCAATGTGTAATTAGATACCAGAAAGTAATCCAACCTTGCTGCTATATTACAGCGATGCCATGTAAACCTTTTTGAATCTGGGTTATAATTACGCCAGATGTCTACAAGATCATACTTAGTCATGTTTTCTTTTATTTCTTGATTTGCGTTAGTATTATTATTGCTTCTGTAATTTACTGTATCTTTGTCATAATCCAGTGGTACATTCCAATCCCCTCCTAAAATAACATTTCCTCCCTCAGCAATCGCATTAATTTTTTCAAATAATGTAGTAAAGAAATTTGGGTCATCAGTATTTGGACCATATATGGAACCTAATATGTAACTAATGTCGTTAATCTTAATTTTTATGATACAAATTCTGCCCTCACTATCAGTTTCAAGCTGTGAAACATTGTATTGAAAAGTATGTTGAAGAAAAATTGCTACACCCCTGCTATTGCCTAAACCATGAGAAAAAAAAGTATCAGCACCCCACTCTGCTCTCCACCGCTTTTCCTCATTACTTGTTGAGTGTGTTTCTTGCAAAAATATAATATCGTGTTTATTTTTTTTCAACCAATGACATATATCTCTCCTCTTAAAATTATTTTTTAAACCCCTACAATTTACTGATGCAATTTTCAAAGACAGTTCAGAACAATAAAAATGGTTTGTTTAAAATGTTTACTGTCCTTAGGCTTCTCAACTTCCAGGCAATGGGTGACATAGACAACTCTGGTAACCCCCCCCCAAAAAAAAAAGAAACAAAAAAAAAAACGAAAAAACACATCGAATCCAATATAACACAACATACCATGGCGCAAAACAAAAAAAATCAAACCCTGAACACACTAAAATATGAATTTGGACTTATTTTGTGCCCATTTAGTTTTGATAGACAAATCCAAATTATGCACCTATGTTAGTTCTATTTATTTTACCCTCATATCGTGCAATTATTTCTTCAAGGTAACACTTCTGAAACCTATGCTCCAAAAAACAAAACACCATTTAGCAGAACATTATCCTCACTACAGCCTCTTTTAAAGCCTAGGTATCTTGCACTAGGCTGCATAGCAGTGCAGTTTTTTTTCTCTACTTTCCCCTTCTTTTGCTTTAGTAAGCATGATATTTTGCACTCCATTTTTGCTTCCAACATTTTCTATAGCACATGTATTTGTAACACTTTTTATTTTTTTATTTTACTGCAGCAGTTTGGACTTTAGTTATTCATAGTAGTTTTGTTTCTCTGCTATTTCTATAAGTTTCTTGAAGTGAAAAAACGTATTGGACATACACAAAACACACTGCTGCTTCTTGGCTTGCATTAGGCTACGTCGTAGCGTAGTTTTTTACACTTTCTTTTTCAACTTTTAGTATGATAGGCATTTTACACTCAATTTTTTCCCCAATCTATTAACGCACTAGTATTTTTTAGTTTTTCATCTTTCTTCTATTTTAATGCAGCATTTTGGACTTCTTTTTTGTGTGCAAAAAAACACCACATTTTCTGCCACTGCTTGGACAAATTAAAAAAAAAAAGAACAAGTAAAAAAAAAATTCGCACATACATACACCTCACTACAGCATTTTTTCGAAGCCTATTTTGCACATGTCGTGTATTTTTAAGCTGTTGGAAGGCCATGCTAGGCACCTTGCCTTCCTCTATTTTTGCACTCCTTTTTTTTAAGTCTTTTTTGCAGCACCAGTATTTTTTATAGCACAGATCTTTACCCTTTACCCTTTTTTTTCAGGATTCACTGCAGCCTTTTGATTTTTGTACGAAAGCCTCCCATGTACACATTACTACACTATGCTTCATGTAATGTAACACTGGAACGTTTTCCAAGGCCTCCTGTAGCACTCTTTATGCAAAACATGCACGCACTTATTCCAAAAATCGTCCTTCACTTTTTAAATGTACAAAGGGAGGATAACTATTTATCACAAGAGTACACTTTTTACCGTTCTGTAGGAGTTCCCGTCTTTTTTTCAACAACTCGGAACGTCGATTCCATAATTCTCTCGGCAAGTCCTCCACTACTCTTATTTCCGCATTTTGACCCAAAACTCTGATAGCATTCATCACAAGCTTTTTCTCCTCAATGTGCACAAATCTCATTATCACATTGGAATGATGGTCTTTATCGGTATTATTTAGCTTGTCATTCCTTCGTGGTAGTCGATGAACCGCTGCAAAACTGAAGTTATTCGCATTTGCAAGTTTGAGCTTTTCTTTCAATATAGTTTTTACAATTTGCTCCAAATCTTCATCGCTCGTGCTTGGGACGTTAAACAACACCAGATTGTACTTACGAGAGTGGAATTCTGTAGCGATCAACTCCTCCTTTAAAACTTTAATTTGTTCTTCAAGGTCATGTTTCATTTTCGGCATATCCTCCTTTTTTATGGCGTCGATTTCCGTTGACAAAAATTCACAAGTTTCCCTCACGCCTTTTACCTCATCTTTCACGGTTTTCAAATCTGTTTTGACAGCGTCCAGCGTAGACATAATTGAGTCCAGTTTACTCATTACAACGTTTTCAAAAGCGTTACTCCTTCCAGGATCCAGCAATAATGCATTCTGAAAGTCGCTTAGGCTGCTGCCACTATCTCGTGGGGGTGTCCGTTGCGTTTTAGGCATAACTTCGAATGGGGAAAATTCTTGATTACGACGTTTTTCGTAGTTCGTACTTACGTCTAATGGACTTCTATCTTTTCTTTTAGCATTCATGGGTCCATTTACCTATTTGATAGTAATTTGGCACGTTTAAATACAGTGTGTAGGGTGAAATTACACGAGCTCAGCAAACACACAACCGAGCTCGGGTCGCCATTGGTCACGTGTCCTCACGCCCTCATACTTTGGTGTATTTAAACTCTAAGGAAGCGTCCAAAATTAAACCATTAGACTTAGACCTTCCGTCTTACGTGTACGGTGCTTTCTGTGCTCTGGACGAGCTAATACAAGATGGAAATAACAGCCCTTTAATCAAGCAGTATAGTTCGTACTTAAAATTTTTGTTCGACAAGGCAACTCGGTTTTCACCAAAAAGTGTATTAGCATTTGATGACCATTTTCGTTTACACATTGCAAGACGAAACCTGCAGTTCGACGATTCTCACGCTTGGTTTGAGTTCAGTGCCCAACATTTTGACTCTTCAGCAGCAAAAACGAGTCAACCTCAGGCTTCAAAGCCTGTGAACACCCCCATTTGTCACAGGTGGAATTACACAACGTGCCGTCCTCCCTGTAGTTACCGTCACGTGTGCATGCATTGCTTTCAGTCAACACATAACGCTCAAAGTTGTGAACGTCGGGTGGAAAGCACTACTAGTTCGGCTGTCCGCCCACGCCCTTCCAACCCATGACAACCCACGCCCGCGCCCCCTTCCCCTCTCCCCGCAGCGGAGAACCCCCATGCTCACGCTGAGACCCTTGCTACGGCGCCGACACCATCGCCGCTTTCATCCTTCCCCACCACCCCAACTGCTGAACTTGCTAGTATTTGTACTGTTTCCCGCTTGGAAGACGGCCCTACACGATGACGAGGATGCACATTTTATTCTCTCTGGCATTGCTGAAAGCTTTCGTCTGGTGGACGACGATTGCAGACTTCCCCCCCCCCCCTTCCCTCGGACTGCCCTAATTATGCTAGTGCTGTAAACCCGACATCCAAACCACTGCTTGACGAATTGTTTCGTAATGAAATTGCTTGCCATCGCCTATCCATGCAAACGCACAAGAAGACCATCGGCAATTACAAGGTCTGCGCTGGATGTTTGGCCCTCATGATCCCTCACGAGATGAATATTATGTTGACAATTTTCTGAGTTTTGGCTTAACTAACGCGCCGTCTATATTTTTTTTTAGAGTTTCACAAGCCCTAGTGCGCATTTTTAACCGACGTGGTTTTCAAAACATCGTTAATTTTTTGGACGATTTTCTTGTTGTTGGACGCACGCGTGCTGTTTGTCAATCGACCTTGAATGCGCTTATGTCTGCCTTTCGTGAATTGGGGTTTGGCATAAATTATAAAAAAAAAAAAAAATAATAATAAATAAATAAAAACTCGTTATTCCTACGCAACGCGTGCATTTGGCTCGCTTTGCCACGGTTCTTGCGCGAACGGGTGTTTCGGTTAATTCCGTTCCGATGTCTCTTCACGCTGTTAAATACGTGCAAATTGAGACGGGCCTTGCTGCACCCGACTTGGGTGGTCACCTGCTTGCTACAGTTTTGAAAGGCCTCGCTAGGCTATACGGGGGATCTACGCGCCGAAAACTCCCCATCACACCCTCTATTTTATTGCAACTCAAATGTACCCTTCGTGTTAATGAAGATTCCCTGCACGCCGCAGGTTGGGCTGCGTTTTTCTTTGCCTTCTTTCTGCTGCTTAGAAAGTCAAATCTGTTTCCACCTGCGCTTTCTAGTTTCGATCCTTCCCGCCACCTGTTTCGACGCTGTTTTGTGCGTTTTCCGTGGGGTTGTGCTGTTGTGTTTCGATGGTCCAAGACTAACCAGTGCAAACAACGATCTCTTGTGCTGCCGCTTATTTCCTGTTCTGGCTCCTTGCTGTGCCCCGTTTCTACCGTTGATGCACTTTTCAAGAGCTTCCCGTGCAATGTGTCAAATGAACCTGCATTTCCTTACGGACCCCGGGCTCCGGTGCTACACATTTTTTTTTACATTTACGACCTTTTCGACGCTACTGCATCGCCACTTGAGCATGATTGGACTAAAAGCGTCCGATTACTCTGGTCACTCTTTTCGTAGAGGAGGGGCGGCCTTTGCAGCACGATCTGGCGTTTCCGACCAGGCTATTCGAGCTCTTGGGGACTGGGCTTCGTCAGCCTATTTGAACTATACGGACGCAAGTGCCTCGCAACGCTCACTGCAGTGCAAGCAAGTCCCATTTCCCTTCAATTACCTTCGTTGTGAGTGTGTGTGAAAGTGACTTTTTTTTCCCCCCACTACCCCGTTGGGCCGATTTGGCCGTTTCTGGGCCCCTTAAGGGACCAACTGGTTATTTTAACCCCATTGATAATGGGATTATGTATTATGGTTATTATTATTGCTTTGCATTTTGTGTAGAATAGTTATTTTATTATTAATATTATTAAAGAGGCACGCCATTTGGAGCCACACCTTAAGTTCTCCTTTCTTGATTTTGTGACCGTTTACTTTCTTAACGGACTAAACTTGAGAGGGGGAAGGTTGCCCTGGGTGGCGTCCCTCTTGTCTTTTGTTATGTATACTCTTGCACTTGGCTGTTACGTTGCTGCTTTTTTTATGGGTTTATGGCCTTCTTTGGGGTTGGGCTGGGGGTCCGTTTGATCTTGTTCCCCTTGCTAATGGTCAGTTTCACTTCGTCTTTCGAGCGCATCCCACGCACGCCTTGCTTGCTGTTCCCCTCCCACCCTCCCCCTTACACGTGTTTGTAAGATAATTCATTTTATTGCTATTTTCCATGCTGGTAATTGCTGTGTTACTTCCATAGAACTAGTTCAGCCGTTTCTGGGCCCCTTATGGGACCAACTGGTTATTTTAACCCCATTGATAATGGGATTATGTATTATGGTTATTATTATTGCTTTGCATTTGTGTAGAATAGTTATTTTATTATTAATATTATTAAAGAGGCGCGCCATTTGGAGCCACACCTTAAGTTCTCCTTTCTTGATTTTTGAAGTCGAAATAGATGGTGTCGTATTTAACTCCAATGTCCAATTAGGAAGTCCATCTATCCAGAACAGACAGTAGCTGATGTACCGCTGATCTGCCAGAGAGGAAACCAAACTAATCCTGGTCAATAATGGAATATTTTCCGATGTGTAATAAGACTTTTGCACGAATGATAGATTCCATTATCATGCAGACAACACATGTCAAGGCAATGGGTCTGTAGTTCAACGGATCAGAGGGCGAACCCTTTTTAAAGACTGGTACGACATTTGTAGTGCTCCATAACCCGGGAAGTCTGCTCTCTACATCCGATATGGAAAACAGTTTGGACAGCGGATACGATATTTCTGCACCGATATGCTTAAGCATGTAGGCTGACAGCCCATCAAGCCCACATGGGAAGCCTTGTTTAAGTTGTTTTATAGCCCGAAGGACACTGGCTTACGAAAACACAGGGTCATCACATACGACATGGTCACCTTTCATTTGGGGGACAGGCAAACAACTGTTTTTGTCATCCACAATGGCATTTTCGATAAAAACACGACTCAAGGTCTCTGCCTTAGAAAAATTGTCAGTAATGTAAGAATCTCCAATCCTAAATGGAGGTAGAGTACGGGAAGTTTTATTTTTTTTTGTCGATAGAACCTATGAAGTGCTGCTGGGTTTCTTGCGCGTATTATATGTTCCTCCCGTTTACGATGCCATGTTTCAACCGAGTCGAAGTAGAAGTAGTAGTAGTAGTATTTTCGTTTAATATTTTAAACAGAAAGGTCCATAGGGTCTCTGGTTTTACGATATTTTCTCCGCAGTTTAAGTTTAGCCCTTCCTAATTTAATGAGATAAATTGGGAGCGAGTTAGAGTTTACATTTGTGTTATTACTAGAACGTTTTCTACAAGAAGCCACGTGTGAAGTTACAATGCCATGGAAAACAATTCCATGCACTTTCAATATCCTCATGGGAATTGAAAACCAAAGCATCCCAGTCCACCTCAGCCAGTGACGACTTTAGAGCTGGACTAGCCAGCCTTCCCGTATCTATTTTATTTTCCTTCCACTGAACTCCATATCCAGTAAGAGAGTCGTTTATCAAGAAAGAAACTATACAGTGGTCGCTATTTCCAAAATGTTCCCCCACCTCAAGTTTATAAATCAACCGGACGTCACGTGTAAAAACAAGATCAAGTATATTATCGCCTCTAGTCGGTTGCTGAACAAGCTGGGTTAGGCCAAGCGGTGCAGTCTCCTCAAGAAAGAGACGATGACAGCCATCAGAGGCACAGTTTCATTTAAAATAGCGGCTCTTTCCCTACTAATTGCTTGGTAACACAGAACAAAAGTTATCTTAGAGCTCGGCAAAGAAATCACTATTCCCTCAGAAGTAGGAGAGACGTAACTCCTCACCACAGGGAACTTTTTCCGATGTAGGATAAGCAGTCCCCCACTCCTACATCCTCGATCTCGTCTAATTACAGAATATTGTTCTGTGTCGCACACCATTTCATCAGTGAAGTCCCAGTGCAGCCACGACTCAACCACAAAAATAAAATCGTATTTACAATTATTTACAATCACGTGAAAACATGCAATATTTTTAACAGCACACGAGCATTTAGTAACAAACATGAAAAGTTAGTGGTGTGAGAATCCTCAATGTCGATTACTCTTTGTCTTCTCATGGGGTAATTCCCCATTATAGATGGCCGTTTTCCGGGATCGTGTCTAGCTTAATGAGCTGTAGTTGAAGTTTCAACTTTCCTCGTTGAGTGAGATGAATCTGATCGTTAGCTAATAGTGTTTTGTCTTCGAAAATGTCCTTATCAAAAGAGGCAAAGCAACAGTTTCTGTTGACGCACATGTGTTGCAGAAGTGAGTTTGTGTGAGATCCGCAAGTCAGTAGAATGGTTTTGCTTTCCAAAACGTCGATGTATGCCGACTACTGCAAATTTTGCCTCTGGGTACTTTATTCTTAATGACGTCATAGTGTCACAAATGGTCGAGACGATGGTTTCTGGCTGTTCCTTTTCGATGTCGTTTGTTCCCACTGCTAGTATAAAAGTACCTGTGTTTTTTTCTTCTACATTTATGTGTGTTAATTTTGCTGCAAGATCTTTAGCTTTAAGGCCTGGAAATGTCCATGTTTTGGAATTTTCGTGGCAACTACCTTTTAGATTTCTGACGTTTGAGTCTCCAATTAGTGTTGTTTGCCCGGTCCATTTTAAAGAAACATCTCTCCACTCCTGCTGGAGCTGTCGCAGTGAAAGCTTGTTTTTAAATTTGGTTTAGTTTATGTGATTCTTCACGATCTTTTATGAGATTTTTTTATTTACAAAGATCATTTACGTTGTCAGTTTGGTCCTGCTTTCCGCAGTTTGTCAGAGATGGTCCATGATCATTTAGTGGGTTCCTCTCTTGGAGATTTAGGCGGTTTTGTATTCTCTCTTTTCCTCTTTTGTCTCACCGTGGTATTTTTCGGCATCGAGTGAGTGATTTCAAATTCATGCTCTTTACCAACTTTATCGACCGCATGTTTAATGGAGTCTGATAAAGCAGATTGGCCATGTGGTTCCACCACTATGTCAACATGAGACAAGTGTAGGTTTACAGTCCATTTAAATCAGAGGAGAGTACACTAGTAATAGTGAAGTATTGTTTTCCTACTTTAGAGATCGACGATTGTGTCGCCCCAGCCTTGACCCCTATGGCACGGCCGTTTACCGGCTTGTCTGTCTGCCTCAAATTTTTACTGATGTCTGCCAGCATAGCAACCTGATTTATAAACATTTCCTCAATTTTGTTTTCTAGTGTAGTGAATTTTTTTTCCAGCCTTCTTTCAAGTAAATCCAAAAACGACGTGCAATTAATTAGCCGCCATGTCGTCAAGTTTAAAGAAAAGTTGAAAATAAGCCAACAACGAAAATCATACACTAGAAATAACGTAGTTCAGTAAGCCACTTTACGCACTTACGTTTCGTCGGAGTGGCATGACCCGGAATCGAACTGCCTACCCAGTTCGCCCCCATATCACTTGCATAGCGCCTTAATCGCGATGGCCACATCATCCACGAAACGTAAGTGCATAAAGGTGGCTTACTGAACTACATTATTTCTAGTGTATGATTTTCGTTGTTGGCTTATTTTCAATTTTTCTTAATATTATTTCCAGCGATTTTGTCTATTTATGTGAAGTTTAAAAGCAGGTATCCTTACCGATTACATGTCTTTGTAAAATCGGCTAGTTTGATCAGAGGCTGTTGATTCATCACGTACCAGTTTTTTGATACATGTTTTGGGGTCGGACAGCACACCAGTCAGGTTTTGGAGTGATAGATTTACCACGTCAAGATCAAACTCATGTTCTAGCTTATTTATTGAGATTTGCTGTCTGACATGTTCCAGCTCGCTTTGTAGGTTTATAAATGTTTTTGTCAAATCGTCGCTGGCTGATATATACGTTGAAGAAGAAAAAATCTTCTCTGATTTGTCCACGAAAGAGTTTGATCTGTTTAGCGGTGAACTCTCGGTTAGTTTTTAGAGACAGAAGCTGCCAAAGGACGAGTCCTGAGGAAAGTTTGATGTGGATCTCACAAGGTTACATATAGATGAAACCATGAGTCTATGAAAATGATGAGTTAGTAACTGCTTTAGATTTAGTTTACTCTAGCGTATGATCAAAAACCCCATACTGTACGGATGCGACACCTGTTGCCAGATGCCCGAAATTCGTCTCGAAACCCAAAACCAAAACTCGAAACTCTGGTCGCGCGAGCAAATCTAATCCGGAAACACAGTTAAGTGCGGAGCTGTTTACTTCCTTGACTGAAGCTCGCCTTGTATCCGAAACTTGAATTAAATGTTTCTACCCAAAGCCCGCTGAGATATCAGCTGCGCAGCGCTACTGATTAATTGCTAAGCCAAACAACAACAAAAAAATAGTTTCTGTTTATAATTCGTCGTTACGACTTTTTTTTCTCTGTGCGAACATGTATCTTCCTTGAGCATATTCTGTAGCCAAATTCAATCTGTGATTGGCGAGAACTAATCATCTCTTTGAAAATGGGAACAATGTGAACGGCTTGAAAATGCTTTAAAAAGTCAACTGTGACTCTGTAAAAAGTCAACTGTGTAAAAAGGCAACTTTTCAGTGTATCCAGTGGTGTAAGGAACCAGTCATTATTTATCGCCGGGAATGGGGGAGGGGGAGGAAATTAGGAGGGGGTCATTATTTAAGACCCTCTCGATGGGGGGGCTCATAAATTTTTCAGGTGCCGTCAAGAAAATTTTTCAGGTGCCGTCACGGGGGGGGGGGGGGGCAAAACAATTATTAAAAGGAAAAAAAAGTAAA
>JAHWFP010018844.1:35017-45427 GCA_023313725.1 Lithobius niger
TGTGAATGTTGCAAGGTTTTGACGCTATTAGTACCGTTTCTGCAAGTCTAGTTTTAAAAAAAAAACTTTCTAGAATAGCCTTGGCACCTGGTTTCTTGGCTTTTTCGGTCTTTTAGGTGCGCTGACTATGTTGTGGATGTGGGCATTCAAGAGTATTCAGTGTTAAGTGTGTTCATCATACTTACTGTATGAATCTCGACAGGAGATGGGTGTAAGGAACATTTTATAGAACATTTTTAAACCAACATGTCTTTTCCTCAAAAACGAGACACGTTTCCTTACAAATAACGGTAATTATCGGTTTGGAGAGCTACTTACTTAGTTTGGCTACAGCACTAATCTTGGCTGCAGGAATCATCTGCAGACGGTCTCAATGGATACATGAAAAGTGCACAGTTTCCGTGGGGGGGGGGGGTTCACACTATTTTTGGACCTGGAGGGTCAACAGTTTTTTTCAGGATCTCGACGGGGGGGGCGGGTGCATTGAAAATTTGATGGTTACATTTTCATTTCTTCTTCGGCCATAAATAATGACCGGTCCCTAAGTACATGTCTTTACCGTCCATTCGTGTTCTATACTATGAGAAGATATTGCACAGAGGCAGCTATGAGACCAATCATAAAGTACGTCACGCTCGGAGGGGAGGAAGGTGGGCCAGCCCAGTGTGACAAAACGTGACATGGGGAAGAGGGGGGTTGTCAAAAATGTGACGTCACACTTTTACAGTTTTACACACCTTTATTATTTGTGTAAGAAAGAATTTTAATACTCTGTCTGAATTAAAAATAAATGATGGGCTACGGAGTATGAAGGTGTAAAACTGCTTCTGTTTGAACCTGTCATTTGTCACTATTCTTGAAATTAATTGGAATACAAAGGAGTTCTCATTTCGAATGTTAGGTTGGGAAAGGCAAGAATTAAAGGTTTTCTCTTACCGGTTTTTCCCATCTGAAATGGTGGAAATGACAGTCACAAAAGCCTCAGTACACTCGTGAACTGTAGAACGACCTAGCCAATTCTAACAACGCTTTCCGTGCGTTGACTCAGAGAAGTCACTATCTAACGTCGTAGCATTGGCTGTGGGGAGCGTTAGGCTCAATGCCTCGTAGAGGTGTACTACAGTATCGGACGGATCTAGAAAGAAAAAAAAAGCCTATGCGACTGTATTGCCAATGAAATCACTGATGATTCGGCTGATTTGTACTGTTGCTGCTTTCAGTAGTTACAGCCTAAGATTTTAGGTATTTCCTAGAAAAATTGTCATTCTCCATCCCGAGATAACCTTAGCAGTAGTTGCAGAGGAAGTTACTTCTGCTATTTCCTTTTCCTCTCGCTTTGTTTGCTTCATCGCAGAAAAATAATCTGTTTTTAAGAGGTATGTGCAGGCCCAATAAAATTACTTTTCCAGAAAAAAAATGTCGGAGGGGGGGGGGGATTTGAGATCGTTGTGACATACATTTTTAAGAGGGTTTGAATACGTGTGACAAAATGTGACATGGGGGAGGGAGGGGGGGTCAAAATTGGCCCAAAATAGCGTGACATACTTTATGAACGGTCCCTATGGTTGGCCGCAGTGTTCACGGTTCACGGTTCACTCCAGCAGTAATTTTGTGTGTCATTTTAGTGTGGATGCATTCTTGAGATGTGTATAGGTGATTGCTCTACGGTACAGTTCTACAGAAAGTCACGTTAGCCTTATGGAATTTGGTTGTGTAATTCCATCCTGGCTCGAACCACAATAATGAGCTAGAATTGTAAGTAGCAGACTTTCACGTGACACTTCAATGTTAAAAGTTGCGTGAGAATTAACATTGTGGATGAAGCCCCTGCCTCCAAAAGAAGAAGACATTATAGGATACCGTTATAGTGATGTCATTTTATTCGTGACGAACTGATAGAGACTTTCACGAAATTGCTAATTGTCCATGAAGCAGGCAGTCGTAAAAGATGACTGTGTTGCTCTACAAAGCATAATCAAAAGCAACATCAACGACGAAACGTATATCACTCGCATTCCAGCCTACAGAAAAACTAGTGTAGGGCATTATCCACGTTACTTACGCGTCAGTCACTGGCGCCACACAACGGACGACGCCAGCGACTCGCGATTGTCTTTAAGCCGCATGCTCAGCGTTGAAAATAACAGGACCAGTGTGCACCTTGCAAAATCACAATTCTGGTAGGTATTCAAGCGCTCCCGTCTGGGACCATAGGCTAAGCAAGCAGAACTTTGGGGCCTGGCAGCTTGTGTTATTTATCGCTTCCCTCCATGTAAATTTGAAGGGTCACGTGCCCAACAATTCAGCTTTAAATCTTGCAATAAAAATTCGAGATCCCCGAGTCCATGAGTTAACCTACAGCTTTCAAAACTGGCCTTAAGCTGCCATTTTACAGTCATACTAATTTCATGTACACAACGAAATGCGTCAATAAACTTATTTATTTACCGGAAGATCACGTAAATTAATAGTTTTGAATTTTTAAAAAACGGTGCTGTTTCTTGTGTCGCAGTAAATTCCAATCAAAGCGTTACGTCAAAGTGTAAAAAAAACGCCGAACATCTGTCAAATTTAATTCGAATTTTATGACTGATTTCCCTAGTTCGTACATTTCTAAGTCACGTAGGACTAGTAAAAAAAATGGCAAAATTTTGCGGCTTTTTCGTTAAAGCGTGTGGTTTGACCTTGGTCGAAACACTGAACCAGTGTTTTGTCCAAGATTTGCTTACTAATTAGGGATGAGGTCAACGGCACACTCACATTGGGGCATGTATCCCCCCCCCCCCTCTTCACTCAAAATGCCCTTTGTTTAATTCCCAATCCCCTTGTTTTCCTGCCCTTGCTTCCCTATTGGCGAGTCAGAGTGGGGGGGGGGGGGTGTGAAAAAAAAACGGCCCTCCTGGGCATAACAAAACGGCCTAACAGCAAAGTACAAAAGTAGCAAGCAACTCCCCTCCTCCCCTTGCTTGCTTCTTTGCCCCTTGGTCGTTTTTTGTCCCAAAAGTTTGGACAAAAATTAATTTTTTTTTTGGGGGGGGGGGGGAATTGCTTGCTACTTTTTTACTTTGTCCCTGGACCGTTTTGTTTTTTCCAGAGGTAAAACTACAAAAGTAACAAGCAACTACCCCCCCCCCACCAAAAAAAAAATTAAAAATAAAATTTTTCTTTGGGGGAGTGGGGCTGAATTGCTTGCTACTTTTGTATTTTACCACTGTACCGTTTGTTGTCTGCTCCCACTCCCTGACTCCACAATAGGGAGGCAAGGGCAGGAAAAGGGCATCTGGAGTTTAAAGTGCATTTTGGGTAGACGGACAGGAGCACTTGCCCCAATATGCGTAAGCATTTGAACTCATCCCTAATTATTAATTATCCTTGGATGAAACACCAATTTAGTGTTTTATCAAAGGTCAAAAACTGTTGCACGTGTATTGTTGGATACATGACATTGTTGTCGATTGTAGTTGAATGATGTGCGTAGGGCGTCTATTGTTAATGACGAGGACGTTTGTTGTATGCTTTTGAATCATGGCTACAGAGGTGAAACGTGGGTAGCAATCTTTGCTGAGCCCAGGCCTCTAAAATAAATATGTTCGAACAATATATGCATCATTCTTTCAGCCGATCCACGATCTTCTTCTTCATATGGTAGCAGAGCGTGGTTATCGGCGATTCTTCTCAAGGATTTCTACGACCCGATTCCAGATGACGATGACAGATGACAAGATGGCCTCAACCGATTCAAGTCCGGAACGTTGACGTAATGGACACGGATTCGTAAACCAACTGTTCGACTTTGAAGGTGACTATCAAACTCATTAGCATCTGGGAACGTATTTTTCCTTCAGCAGCAACAATAATAATATCATTTCTTACTTCTCTTACTGCGTACTATCTGTATACATAAACTGTTTTTGTTTGACAATACCAACATTATACAGAATAATGGCAGCATTAGGACAAGCACTCTACTATAAGGGTATCCAGATTTTTGATGGCCACAATTATATTTTGTGGAAAGCGAAAGTGCTTAACCATCTACGTCAAGAAGGGCATGCCAACGCATTGACCCAGGTCAGGCCAGCAGCTAATGCTCCAGCAGCCGACATTGCCGCCTGGACGACGAGTAATGATTTTTCCCTTAACTTCCTGACAAAATGTTTAAGTGATGAACAACTCATATATTACATAAATGAGACAACAGCCAAAGCAATCTGGGATAACCTAAATACGAGGTACAATCAGAACCGTCCCGAAATCCAGTTACAATACCTCGATCAACTGCACGATTTACATATGGGAGCATCCGAACCTATGTCTGCTTATTTTGCCAGAGTTAAACGCTTGCAGTACCTTTGTGCCAACGCTGGTAGGGCCGTTGCGGATATTGATTTGGTCCATTACGCCTTGCGAGGAATCAAAAACCCTAGATGGGAGCCTGTAAAGGAAACAATATTAGCAGAAGCAGCCCCCACGTTGGACCGTGCTGAGCAACGCCTCACTGACTCTTATTATCGCATTATGGAAAAAAATGAGAATTCTACAGCATTCTTCCATGATCTACGACATAGCAATATTCCCGAACAACTACTCACAACGCAGAGTCGTACGCAACCTGCAACTAGACATGCTCATGCACCTGGTGATGCGCTTAAGAATAAATGCCTCCCCGGGATTCAATGCTCATGGTGTCGTCGTTTCAACCATGATGAGGCATCCTGCAGAGCAAAGCAATTCTATAACGCTAATAAAGCCACCAACACGCATCCACCTCTCCCCGAGAAGACACGTAGTGCTCCTCATCACTCTTCATACTGCAAATCGCGACATAAAGCACGGACACTACAACCAGATTTGGAAGGTACTCAAATGTTAGAGGACCTGCTTCCTGAAGGAGACGGTGCAGAAATTGATGAGGAATACAGCTCTGAGGAACAAGCTCATGTTGCCCGTACAAAGAATGTTACCACTGTACCCAAATGTGAAGTGGCACTTACTATTAATGCGTCAGCACCACCGTTTCTGTCTACAAGGGATTACTTCGCTTTAGACTCGGGCGCAACTAGCCATGTCACATGCAGGGAAGATTGGCTCCATAATCCGAAGACTATCTCAACCAAGATCTTCTTAGCATCAAAAGGGGATAGCATTATAGCAACCAAAATGGGTATAGTGAAAGTTGAAACTCCACATATGGTATTGCGCCTTGAAAACGTACTTTTTTCAAAGGATGCAGCAGCTAACCTAATCTCGACTCCCCGATTAGACAGGAAAGGCATCTTCATCCTCCAAGGTGACCAAAAGTTCAAGTTATTCAAAAATAAGCTAATCCTTGGCGAGGGAGCCTTGTTGTCAAATGACATCTATCGTCTTGATGGGACAATTATTTTGCCAGACACATCTAACAACACCAGCTCTAAGGATGACTGCCCAAAGAATAACATTCCTTTAATGGATAAGTATCATCTGGACCATGTTACCACCAAACCTAACCTACATCACAAGAGTTCTTATGAGGACCTTCCCAACGATCTGCCTTCCTGGACATTGTGGCATCAGCGACTTGGGCATCCATCAACGGAGATAATGCTTAAAATACAGCGAGAATCTTTGCTTCAGGGCATCAATTTCGGTTCAGCACCATCCGAGCCATGTGACACGTGTATCACCTGTAAAAGCAAATCATTGCCATATCCCAAGATGGCCCCCATACGTTCCAGCCACATAATGCAGACCGTACACGCTGACCTTACAGGACCCATCCGAGAGGCAACTTATGATGACGCACGATTTTTATTCCTTCTTATTGACGATTACTCTCGTCGCGTATTCCCGTTCTTTTTGCGACATAAGTCAGACGTCTTAGCCGCCTTTCAAACCTTCATCCTCCAACGTCAGAATGAAACGTCGAAAAGGCTGATTACCTTACATACTGACAACGAATCCATATGGAGATCTTTTGCCTTCGAGTCCTACTTGAGTTCCCAAGGGATAAAACATCTGTACTCGGCAGCGTATTCACCCAAATCAAATCCTATCGTGGAAAGATCATTTCAAACGATTATTCGAAAAGCGTCCACATTACTAGAGCACAGCCATTTGCCCATCAAGCTATGGAGATTTGCAATTGAGTGCGCATGTTATATCCATAACATATTACCATCTAGACCTCTTTATGGATGTTCGCAACAAACTCCCATGGGACGTTGGGCACCCGATAGATACCCATCGTCTGGGCGACATCTGCATACCTTTGGGTGTTTGTGTTACTATGTGTTACCACCTCAACAACGGTCTAAATTCCATCCGACAGCACGACGCGCAATCTTTCTTGGCTATGCAACTCGAAGCATTGGTTTTCGCTTGTTAGATGTCGAGTCACGACGACTCATCGTATCCAGAGATGTCCGATTTGACGAAAGGATTCCTGGAGGTGATATACTTAACACGTCATTCCCTGATACTTCTACTCTTGATACCGACATCAGTTACGATACCATCGTCAAACCAAGGGCTGGGCCTCCTGACCCTCCACCGACTCCTGACCCACCACCAATTAATTTACCGATTTATGGCCCACGCCGTGGGCGCGGCAGACCGCCGGGCACCACCAAAGCAGTAATGCTAGAACGTCGTGCCAGGGAGAACGTAAGTGTCGCCTCTCTTCACAATTCTGCAGATCCACCACTACATGAACACACAGATTTAGATTCCGATGATGACGGGCATCATGACCAACCCATTGCATTACTCCGCCATATTATAGCTATGCATTCCATTCCAACTCCTAAAACATTCAAAGAAGCTATCAATTCTCCAGAGGCTATCGGCTGGCGACAGGCGATGCAGGACGAGTTAGACTCTATGTCCTCACATCAAGTGTGGACGCTTGTTCCCAGACCACCTGGATCTAAGGTAATAAAATCAAAGTGGATCTTTCTCCGCAAACTAAACCCAGACGGATCCTTGCGAAAACTAAAGGCACGCCTCGTAGCAGCTGCTTGGAATGAGAAAATCAAGGTTGACTACCTGTCCTCATACTCTCCTACTGTGCGCAACTCATCAGTCAGACTTGTGCTTGCCCTCAGTGCTAAACTTGACCATCATTTACACTATCTGGACACTGTGACTGCATATTTATTTGGTCGCATCACACGCACTGTATACCTTCTGCAACCTCCCGGTTTTGAACAGCAGGGGGAGAACGGCCAACAACTCGTCTGTCTGCTAGACAAGTCAATTTATGGGCTCAGCGAAAGTGGCAAAAATTGGTACGAGTGCATCAGTGAAGTGTTACGTAAGATAGGCTTGGTAAAATCTGCCTATGATCCATGTGTGTTCATTCAAAAATCTGGTGATTCATCTTTGTTTTTATGCTTGTTTGTTGATGACAAACTAATTAGTGTCAAAACTGAAACCATGTACAACAACTTTCTGTCTAATTTACGGGAACATTTAGAAATTGTGGAAGTATATGGACAAAAATATATAGGTTACGAAATTGAGCATAGCCAAAATTACATTACGTTATCAAACAGTAAATATGTACAGAAGAAACTTCAATATTTTGGACTTTCGGATGTCAACCCAGTGAAAACTGTCTCAGCTACGTTAAAAGTATTAGATGAATGTAAAGATTCACAGGAGGTCAACAAAACAAATTACTTAGAGATGTTAGGCTCACTGATGTTTCTCGGCATTCAAACTCGCCCTGATATACTATACAATGTTGTGCAGCTTGCTAGACACTCCTCTAACCCCAAAGTCCCACATATGACAGCCTTAAAAAGAATTTGGAGGTACTTAAAAGGGACACAGAATCATAAATTACATTATGATGCTACTAAAATAGGCTCATTATGTGCTTATTGTGATGCATCATGGGACTCTGTATCTGGGAGTAAAGGTGTGTCCGGTTTGCTTATTTGTCTTGGCGATTTGCCACTCCTATGGTCAAGTAAGACACAGCCATTAGTGGCGCACTCTAGTTGTGAGGCAGAAGTAAGCGCCATGTCAGATCTTGTAAAGGAATTAGTATCGTTGCGCGGACTTCTTTCAGAATTGAGTGTTTCAAATTTGTCCTATCCCATTCCTGTGTATACTGACTCCAAGTCAGGGATCGATTTGGTTATAAATGGTGGGAGTGCACATTCTCGGCACTACCTTAGAAAAGTTAATTTTGTACGAGATGAAGTGGTTAAGAACAACATCCAACTTGTGTTCTGTCCCACTGGTGACATGCCTGCCGACCCATTAACGAAAAATCTGACAGGATCAAGACTCGGTGAAGTTATGAGAAGGTATTTTTGCCTAGAGTAATCTCCTCCTCCGTTTTGTTTCGGTTTTGAGTGGGGTTTTTGTATTTCGACCGCCCTCGGTTATGTCTCTGTAGAGGGTGTTAGAGGGTTGGGTATTTAAACTCCTATCACCAAAAATATATCTTATTTTTTGTTTTGTTGTGTGTAAAAGTGAGGTTGCTTTTGTAGTGACTTTAGATATTATTTCAGTTTAAAGATATGTTGCTGTTTTACAAATATATGTTTTATTATCTTTGTATATATAGTATAATTGCGACAACACTGAACAGTTATGTCCGGGGAATGTTGCACGTGTATTGTTGGATACATGACATTGTTGTCGATTGTAGTTGAATGATGTGCGTAGGGCGTCTATTGTTAATGACGAGGACGTTTGTTGTATGCTTTTGAATCATGGCTACAGAGGTGAAACGTGGGTAGCAATCTTTGCTGAGCCCAGGCCTCTAAAATAAATATGTTCGAACAATATATGCATCATTCTTTCAGCCGATCCACGATCTTCTTCTTCAAAAACTCCTCAAAATGCCCCCTTTCTTCAAGTGTGCCCCCCACATTTTTTTTTTTTTTTTTGAAATTCCGCTTACGCTCGATGAGTTTATACCGCTTTCCGTAAAGTCGATTGTAAAAAAAAAAAACCGATTCTTGCATTCCCAGAATTCGTTCCTTAGTTACACCACTTAGATCAAATCTCACCAACTGTGCGTGTGGGGAGGGGCGGGTGAATAAACACGCGGTCCAATAGGTGAGAAACGAAAAAAAAAACCATAACGGGACGATGGGGAAACCAAGCCAGTTGAATAATGAATTTTTTCCCTTTTTTATACTGCGTTTAATTTTCTTAATTTAAAGTTTGGTAACGCTCTAAATCTAAAAATCGTTAAATATAAATCAATAAAACGACGTCAGGAAATTACTCATGAAAGTATTTCCCTCCGTTTTATTCTGCCTTTCCGTGCCGAGTTAAACGTAGCAAACGATCAAACTAGGAGTGCCTTTGAAAATTGACATACGTAACTCTGGTTGTGAAGAAACATACTGCTGTGTGTACTAATGGCGTAGGTCATACGAGATGTCGTATCATAATCCTTTGATCTATTTAGACGATTACCTGTACATATAGTATTCAAATTATGCTTCAGGCAGTAAACTAGACAACTGAACAAACCATGGTCGTCGAGTTTGGTTCCTGAGGGTAACTGGGGGAACAGGGGGCTAAAACTGCAAACGAACCAACTACCGACCAATCAGAAACAAGACGGAAACAAGGGGAAGCCGTTGCATTTATTTGCATTAATTTGCTGTGTCAGGTGGATGAGTTAATGTTATGTTCGGTGCAGGGTGGACGAAGGTTCAGCAATTAATGATTAAATCTTGAACTTATCTTAACAGCAAGTACGTAAATAAACTCCTGCTTGATGTTCAAAATAATACTGTCATGGTTGTCACGTGAATGAAAGTCGATACGATAACGAATCGTTCTAGTCACGATTTTGGGTTAAAAATTATATTAATTCGTGACATGTAGAAGCAACGATTTTGCTTGATCCAACCAGGTTAATTTTCGAAGGCATCCAATGTGATGTATCATTACACACCTAAAGAATAAGTAAGAGGAAAAGATTTTTAAAATAGTGATTTTCTCTTGCATTCCTCAAATCATAAAAAGTTAATTGTGCGTTGAATATTTGTGATGTGAAGTATGAATATGGTATTGAACTATTAAGCGACTGTAGTTGGCACCATACAGGGCGTCCCAAAAGTCCTGAACACCCTCACAACTTTTTAAGGTGTTGAAAGAAAATCGTGAAACTCTATAGTTTGTTCCACATTATGTTTTCAGAAAAATGACTGGATGACGGCTCGTTTCCTTGCACTGAGAGTGCAAAAACATGTGGATATCACACTTGGAAACTCTACAAATTTACTATTAAGAGTTTACGAATGGGATGTTTACGGGTTTTTTGCACTCGTAATGGAAGAAAACGTGCCGTTATACAGTCAGTTTTCTGAAAACATAATGTGGAACAAAGTATAGGAATGTAAGTTTGGTTAAAGGATCTACCTTTTTGTACAATCAGCATTACGCCTGCCCCCC
>JAHWFP010018844.1:45527-68110 GCA_023313725.1 Lithobius niger
GGGGGGGGGGGCAGGAGCCCCAACTTAGAAATTCTCAATGGAATGTGGGGTAAAGGAATACCTTATTTGAAAGGTCTTCATTAGGCGAATAAAGTGCCCCAACGATAGCTTCGATACGTTGAGCCCATCCAAAATGGTAGCCGGTCAAACATTAGGAATTTCCTCTGCATCCCTACGTCTTACTCAGGCTAAAGAATGTCGTAAAGGGACATAGATGGCAGCAAAATGCTTCTTCGTTCAATTTAGTTGGATTACACCCACATCTTCTGCGGTTTGAAGCCCAGAGTGTGGGCCTCAGTGTCCCCGCAGCCCCCACCCTGGAAAGGCCCACACTCTGGGTTTCAAAAAGCAAAAGACGTTGTAGGTGTGATCCGATCAACTTGAACGAAGCATTTTGCTGCCATCTACGTCTCTTTACCATGTCTTTAGCCTGAGTAATATATAGGGATGCAGAGGAAATTCCTAATGTTTGACCGGCTACCATTTTGGATGGGCTCAACGTATCGAAGCTATCGTTGGGGCACTTTATTCGCCTAATGAAGACCTTTCAAATAAGGTATTCCTTTACCCCCCCCCCCCCCCCCCCATTCCATAAAAAAATTTCTGAGTTGGGGCTTCTCGGCCCCCAACCCACTCCGTCCTGCTATCTCAGCAGAAACTGACCGCATCCTCGCTTCCGGGAAAGATATTTTTTTATCACTATAGCTGGAATTGCTATTATTAATGCATATTTTTTTAATGTTTTGAGACATGAGATTTCGCTACTATTCCATAAGTCTCAATAGCCACTTTTCAAATTCGACAACCTAAAGCTTGCTGGCAATAATTTTTCTCCTCAACCAGCTGAAGCCCTCTTCCAGGTGAGACCAATTTATTGGTCCCCTTTGCCCCTTCACTGCAAGGGCGTAGCTACATGGGGCACCTGGCCCACTTTTAACCGAATAATGTCCTTTTTTTCTGCCCAACCAACGAAACGGTCAAGAGGATAGTAAAAAATTTTTCAACCTAAATCTCCTTTTGCCTTTTCATTGGAACAAAACGGTCCTATAATTGGGAGGAGCATAGGTAGCAAGGAACACCAAAAAAGAAAATTCCCTCAAAAACTGGTGCAATTTCTCTTTTTTTTTCCCAAATCCCCCCCCCCCCCCCCCACACATCTTTGAAAGTCTAGCTCGTTCCTGCTCGCCACCCCCAATGCCGCAACTAGCCTTTTCCAAGCAGAGGGTGCAAGGGCGAAATGTTCGGCTCCTCCTCAACAAGTAAACAAATTTAGGGGCGAAGTAACTACCAACCCCAACCAAAACGTAGTAAATTTTGTCTTATTTGGGCCCCCATTGGTGAGTTTGGGCCCCCTGCTTCCTGGGCCTGGGTGCCTAGCACCCTTTGCACCACCCCTAATTACGGCACTGCCCAACCCCCCCCCCCCCTACCCCCTGCTTTCCTCTGGCCCGGCATGCACTGGTTAAATATAAACTAGTAATTCATAACATTTAATAATAATAATAATATGGTTTAGCCGATTATGTAGAGTCCAGCAAGGAGATGGTAGGGCATTTTAAAATTTTAAAAGTTCAAAGTTAAAACAAGCTAATTTTGATCGGCGGTGAAGGGAGACCAATATCTACTGTGATTTATGTCATAGTGGCAGCACTTTCATGTAAATAGCATGAAAATGATCGTCCCAATTTCTATGAAGTATTTATTTATTATTATTATTATCGTTATTTATGTCTGTGAACCGTGGTTATGAAAAATTAATCATCTAATGGTTAGAAAACGTTGATTAAAGCTATTAAATTCGGAAAAATAGATCCTTTGAAAACTGGGATTTATGATACCAATGGTCCTTTCTTCATTATTCCCGTCTCTCCCTCAGAAGCTCTTGACGACTCTGCGCATGACTAATCGCAGTGGATTCAAAAGATAGACGTGAATGCCATTGGAAGCGAATAGCAGCTCAATTAATTCTACACAAATAAATGTCGTGGATATCTATTTATTCAGCGAACAACTGTAATAATTTGATAGTTTATCATTGCGTGCGTTACATACATATCAAAGAAATTTTTAATTTTATAAGTACAGGCAAGCAGTGCCGTATTCACTTGCAACGAAGTGTTGTAGCCTAAGTACCGTTGTACCGGAAGTACCGTAACCTCGATCCCCAAAGCTCTTAAAAATGGCCGCTTACGTTTAGTTGGCCGAATGCGACAGGGCAACCTCGCAAGGTGTTCGGGACTCACACTATGAGGTCTTTTCAAACAGTATTCGACGTTGTATCTTACTTTTTGTGTCGAAAGCGATCAAGTGGAGGCTAGGGCCCCAGATCCCCTTGGTTTCCTGCCCTTACTTCCCCATCGTGGAGTCAGCGAGTGGGGACGCACAAAAAAACTGCCCTCCTGGGGGTAAAACGGCCCAGGGGCAAAGAACGAAAGTAGGAAGCAACTCCCTTCCCCCCCCCCCCAAAAAAAAAGTAAATATATGGGAGGAGGGGTGGTTGCTTGCTACTTTGTACTTTGCCCCTTGGCCATTTTGTTATCCCCAGGACCGTTTTTATGTCCAAGACTTTGGACAAAAATAAATTTACTTTCTTTTTTTTTTGGGGGGGGGGCGGAGGAAGGACCCTCGTATCGCATTCGGCGAATTCCCTGATTTCTGTCGGCTACACAGTAGGGCCCTCAATATCCTGTTGCACCTAACCTCGACAGAAATGGCTTAAATAATTTTTTTTCTTGGGGAGGAGCAAATTTAATGGCCCCTTTACGCTCCCTTGCTAGGAAACGCACAACCGCTTCATTTTTATTGAATGACTATTTTCGTCATTTGCATACTGTATATTATGGCTATCAAACAAAATAAAACGTTTAAAGGTCAATATCGAAAAAAAAATCACGCCTTGGCTTCTTTTTTTTTTCCTTCCCTCCTCGTTATTTACATCATTGCTCGACAGGCATAAGAACCCAATGATATTAGTTACTGTAGAAGTTAAATTGCAGCATCACACAATTAACACTTCCAGGGCTTCACACCATTACGCATTCAATTTACGATACTTCAAAAAGTTCAACGAAAGTGTAGCTTTGTTAATAAGCTCTTAAGTGTCTCATCAAAGTAACGTATGCCATGCAACATCATTATTATGTGCTTCACAATTGGTTGTTTATAAAAAAAAAAAATAACGTTTAAAAGAGACTTCTTTGAAATATGTTAGAATGCGGCATCAGAAAATTTGCATTTTTTGGTTTTCCCACTATTGTGTACTGGAATACGTATTGTGTCACATTCGTTAAACACGAAATTGGTACTACAATTTTAATTCTAAGGATTGATTGCCAGAACGAATCCGTCTACACTGTAACAAGCTTCATTTATAAGATACACTGTCACGCACTAAGTATTTTATAGGATTCGTGTAACAAAGACATAAACGATACTTCTTCCGCCTTTGTGTCATAATGCTACAGAAATTCTGCCAGAATACGTGAAATAAATAACTACTCTAAAGAAGCAGGATTCGGCAGTGATATACCATTATAAATTGCTTCAATTCCTCGGAATGCTCTAGGGAAGCGTTCCCCCAAACCCCGAGCTGGCTTTATTCGTCCCCCCTCCACAATGTTTCTTGTCTGTGCCACTGGACAAAGTAACGGAGGTGTTTTCTCATTGCTGAACACTTTTTAGGCTGACAAGTTTCGATTACTCATATTTTAAACAATTTTTAGCACTAATAACCAGTGACGCCAAAATTGAAAGATATATGAATGTGCAAACGATTTTGAAGCAGGAGCCTTCCTCCCCCCCCCCCCTGCTTCGGAGTAGAAGTACCCTAAAAAATGCACTCTTGCACTGTGTCATGTAAATGCGACGAATAAAAATTTTCTAGCAATTAACCTATAGCATAAATAGAAGGAAAAAAACACGAAAAGTTACAGGATTTTTTTTTTATAAAACATACAAATTTTTTTTATTGTCATTCATTGTTTTGCTGAAAAGGGGACCTGCTGAAGCTTAGTATTTGAAGTAGCACACACCTTACAAAATCAGCTAGAGTAGAATTCGACCGTAGATAATAAACGGCTTCTCAATAAAAATGCTGCAGCATACAATTCACACTTCAAGGGTTTTACACCATTATCCATTCGACTACACTGCTACACACTTTTACAACGAAATTGTAGCTTTTTTTAATTTTCACTTAAGTGTCTCATTAAAAAAACGTTGACTATGCATTGTAATATTTCTTACTTCGAAAACGGTTACTAATAAAAATATCTGGCATTTAAAAGTTGTCTATTCCTTTTAAGTATGTATGAAAAGCGGCACCACTGCGGTTGCATTTCCAGGTTTTCACACCGTTTTGTATACGAGTATACATCGTCTGATATTCACGTTAAATAAGATAATTGCGAACTACAAACTTGATTTAAGGAACGATCGGTAGAAAAAATTCATTTACGTTGCAACAAGCCTCATTCACCAGAAATTGCAGTACCCCATACTATGTTTTTAATATGCTTCTCGTCACAAAAACGTTAAGACACTTCTCGCCCCCAAACGCAACTAAACATGAACTTCAGTTAAAAGGCTTTACTACGGTTTCCACATTTAAACACTTTCTCACTGTTTTGTGGTAGAATGTAGAAAATGCAGCAGAAAATCTCACAAATCATAATACGACGTGTCACACTTTAGATATAATCAGCTTCCTGTCTTTCGACTTAAAATGTGCAACAGATAATCGTAGATATGCCTTACCACATATTTTACTGTTTAGGGCTTATCTCCAGTATGAACACGGACCACCAACAAAATAATTGCACTAAGTGAGCAAACATTTGTTGCCATATTATCAAACTATTTTCTTGTTGTTTATAAAGTTGAATTTCCTCATCTGTCCCTTTCTGGCAGTTGACTTGGAAGATTTCACTTTTTTAGTTGAAGCACGAGTGGCACATTACATAACACATGTCATGGCGTTCTTTGTAACCAAACTGCTTCGTGATTGGATAAAAATAATATCGAATATAGTTTAGAATATAGCTTAATAAATTTTATTCGTCTGAGAATTCCAAAGAATACTTTAAATAAGAATTTATGAATAACATTGAGAGCCCACAAACAAGCTGTAAATGATACTGAAGTTTTAAAAAGCACATATTACTGGCGCCATCTAGTTTTTAAAATTCAAAGTTTTAGTTGTCTAGTTCCAAAGGTGGTCGAGGCGAGTCTCTGTCCTCGGTCAAACGCTAGGACACCACCCTAATAGAAGTGTGTTACTCATCGTTCCTACGGAACTTTTCATGGACTCATGATGAAACCTGATCTTTAGACACAAGTGGTGTAGATAATCTTCTTTCGTTTTTGACCCTGATTTACCTTGCTTGTCATCTGTGATTTCATTAAAGAATCCTTGATTTTATTTTCAGCCGCTCGTCTTTGTGGTCCAGGATTTTTATCTGTTTGTTTTCGTACTGTAATGCATGGCAGACTTGTTCGTATTAAACGGCTAGTTTATTGGCATGTTCGTCTCCCAAACTCGTGTTAATTTTCTCCATAGTCAGCCAAGGTTGATCTCCGTATTTTCGGAGAAATTCAAAATTTCCGTTGGGTGGCTAAGCAAACTTTGACTAGCAGCGGTAATGGAACCCGATCTATGAGGCTAGTAGCTCCGAGCACTGCATGAACAACTCAAAACCATTTACCATAATATCCAGAGCAAAAGTTCTTTTAGTGTGAAGTATGCACAAAATAATTACAAAATGGTAAAAAAAAAAACATTATCGCCAATTTCGCACGTTGTAAAACAATGCGGACACTTGCTTTTTTTTTTATTTCTGCAGAAAATCTCGTACGTGGTGGAAGCGCTATCCAGATGCGCTCGTAAAGGTCGGTGTTGGCTTAGTTCGCTAATTTCTTGCTTCGGAGTTCGCTCTCAACATTCATTTTGGTGTCACCAATATATCACTAGGTCGGAGGAGTTCTTGTTAATTGTTAACTGTTAATTGTAATTGT
Source organism: Lithobius niger (assembly GCA_023313725.1). Classification (NCBI taxonomy): domain Eukaryota; kingdom Metazoa; phylum Arthropoda; class Chilopoda; order Lithobiomorpha; family Lithobiidae; genus Lithobius; species Lithobius niger. The sequence continues at coordinate 51,540 of JAHWFP010018844.1, forward strand.
TAATTCTTAATTGTAATCTCCAGAACTCAAATATATACGCAATTGTCTTACCACGTGGGTTCACAGTAATTTGGGGCGGGTTGGGTGTTTATTAACACTGGCGATAGCCAGTGTTAGTAAGGGTCGACCTATAGGATCTCTGTGTTAAACTTTCAACTTTGAAAGCTTATAACTCCGTCAAAATTAAAAAATTTTTAACCAAATTTGGAATCTAGCCTTGACTAGTCAAGGCCTGTCTACAGTCCAAAATTTATGAAATTCACTCCAGCCAAACCCGAGATACAGCGAGGGGCCAAATAGACAACTTCTTGTTCTTGGTCTTGGTCTTGGTGTTGGTCTTGTTTTTGTTCTTGGTCTTGTTCTTGGTCTTGGTCTTGTTCTGGGGATGTACCTTTCGTCTGTCCTCTCTACAGGTCAAACTATTTGTCCTGTAAAGCTTGTCCTTAGCTCATTTTACAGGTATTGCTCCCCAGATGTGCCCTTTCCATAAGGCCTTTTCTAATTGGTCAAGTGGTTCAGGGGTTACGAAGCTCTAAACGACCAGATTGATTGTTTTACATTGTTTTAAACATTATTATTATGCAACAATGCCATTTATCAAACGCCAGCTGCATGACATAGACTGAAGATTAATGGATTTGTTTCTATTGTTAACACCAGCGATAGCCAGGTTAGTAAGGGCCATAGCTATTTAGCGAGCTTAAAGGCGGCGCAACAAAACAAACAACAAATTAATTATAAATGTGTCACACATAACCCACCCCTCATCCACCACCACACCTATTTATTATACAATTCTCAAAGTAACACGGATTAATAAACAAAAACGTATCGTTAAAAGTTAAAAGTAAGGGTCTAAAAGTCAAAACCTGTAAGGAACACGGACTAATGACTTAGTAAGAAAAATTGGAAATTAGCCAACAGCGAAAATCATACACTAGAAATAACGTAGTTCAGTTAGCCACCTTTATACACTTACGTTTCATTGGAGGTGGCATGATCTGGATTCGAACCGGCTACCCAGTTCGCCCCCAGGTCACCTTAATCTCTCCGTTGCACTCCGAAACGTAAGTGCATAAAGGTGGCTTACTGAACTACGTTCTTTCTAGTGTATGATTTTCGCTGTTGGCTAATTTCTAATTTTCCTTAATATTATTTACAGCGATTTATGTCTATTTATTAATGACTTAGTTACTCGGACAGAATGGGTGTACACACTTACGCTTGTAGCAGGTTGTCTCGCTTGGAATCGCAGCAATGTTACCAAACCGGAAAAAAATGTCAACCTAAAGCAAAGTAGGAAACCCACACCCCCACTATCATTGAATCATCACATGGGTCTTTATAGGACAATATCGGACAGCTGTTCCTCAAAAACCGGGTAGTAAGGGTCTAATGCTTAGCAGCGTCTTACTGGCCAAATCTGACACCTAGACCCTTACAGTCAAAACTTGTCCGTGTTCCTTACAGGTTTTGACTTTTAGACCCTTACTTTTAACTTTTAACGATACGTTTTTGTTTATTATTATTTTAGTTACAAGTTGGATCGGGTACTGCAAAAATAATAATTTACGGGCTGAGTCCATTAAATTGCTTTTCCGTGGACCTCCAGTGTCAACCATACATCGAATATCACGGCACTTGCGTGTCAAGTCATCAGGAGGCATCAGGTAACTTGCGTGCCTCCCATGAAGCACGTAAATAAATAATACAGAACACAACAAAACGATGGTACTCCACTGCCCTGATTGCATTTCAACTCGACGGGTTGATTAACAAATTCAGGTGACTTTTTGTAAAACCGACCAGCTTTTTTAAAACTCCTTTTTCTTTAAAAACAGAAACACAAAAGCTGTATCTTAAAACTTTATGTGTGGGTGTTTTCAGCCTGTTATCCGAGTGGCATCTGGATCAACTCTTGAGGACGAATTCTGGATTGAACTGTCGCGTACCAAGTCAACTTGCATTTAATTTGGCCTTCACTTTACCACGAGCTAGCAAGTCTGAATAAAATGGCAAGTCAGATTGCTCGAGATGTGTCAGAATAAGCAACAGGTGACGCTGTTCAGGTTTGACACACAGCCAGATTGTACTCCCCGTTCTCTTTCCACCAGCACTTCCCCCCCCCCCCCCCTACATTTTCCTCATGGTTGGATGCTACAGGCTGCTTTCGTTTAAACGGAAAAGAAGCAAAAAATGAAGATGGGGCGATTTTTATTTCTTGTAAAATAAACTAGAGTAAGAATAGGTATGCCGGTCAGCCAATCAGAAGAAGCTTCGTTGACGTCGTGCTTATTGTCTGGCTCTCGAGGGTAAACTGGGTTCACTGGTTTAAGTACTTAGTTGTGAAATTATATCGTAACAGAATGGCAGACACTGAAAATGATAATGAAGCTTTGGTGATAATTGTATAATGATCTGACTTTGTAATCTACTGTGTCATAACGCGTGACAGACCTAGGCATGTAGAAAACGAAATGTTGGGGGGGGGGGGAAGAGTGTGAAGGCAATCATTTCCGATTAGGTACCTTTTTTTCCCGAAACGGACTGTTGACCGAGAACAACAAGAACATCCAAAACAGTTTTTAACAATTGGTTTCATTCAAACAGTTACCGATAGATTTTCCTTAAGTTCCGGTTCAAAACCAACCAGATTTTTTAACTGGAAAAAAATGTCCGCCTCCGAGTTGCATTTGTTCAACATACAAAATTTCATCAAATTCTGTTGAGTAGTTTTGGCGTGATGTTATTACAAAGCAACCCCAATGAGTCACTGCATCATAAGGAGCTGCGCTCCAATAAAACGAAAGTAGCAGCAGACAATGTGTTTATACCACACCAAGAAACAGTAATACGGCTAATATTTTCAAGATTCCTGGTTACTATGGTAACTGAAACGCTCAACCAAGTGTTGTATGAATGAGTAGGCCTCATTTCGAACGCAATTTTGAGTTGTTGTCGCTTACAAAATTTAAATGACTGCTAAAAATTAGGCCTAAAGGTTCTGAGAGTGTTAGAATTATTTCACTGGCGATCTTGTACCAACTTCCTCTTTGTTCCTGATTAGAATGGAGAGTCGCCCTATAATCTTCGTGGCTTAAGTGTTTCTCCACGAATCTCATGGAAATTCCCTTCGCTTTTTTCGTTTCGCTTTGGGAGGTCACGAGCGAATACATCTTGCTACTCAACCCCACAAACTCTTTTATCGGTACTCCCTTAGTGGCATCTTTCATCTTTCCCAATACTTGCTTGTTGACGTTGCAGAACTGTGGGTGTTGAGGATCGTAGTTGCTAGTGTCGAATCTACTGATGTTATTAGTCATGTCCACGTACACGTCCTCGGTTTCGATGCAATAGCACAGCGAACAGCAGTCTTGCTCGATTTCCATATTGGGGCCGTATGTATCGGTAGTGAAATTCGTAGAGAAGGAGTTTGGACAACTCTAGTATGGCGAACCACGAGTAGGTGGGAAGATCGCACGTCACCTTGCGTACTTTCGAGTTGGTCTGAACCAAGTTTTCGTGCAATATCCGAAACGAATCGGCGTTGGGCTGGGTGGAATATTTGATGGCTCGCTTGCTGTCGGTGCATAGCTTGACTTTCAGTCTTTTCTGTTTCTGTTCAATCGTCTTCCCAAACACCGAATTAGGACACAACTTGTGAAATTCCCCTTCAGATACCGTCTTCGATTCCTTTCGTTTTGCCGTATGAAAGTCTATATATTCTTTCAACCAGGGCTTCTGATTGAAACTCGGCACCCTCCTGATGTGACGAAGGACCAAGCCGTGTTCGAGGTAGAATTTTAGGTCACGGTAGTGAATTACGTAACGCGTCTTCCTCAATAGGTTGACCACTAGCTTCACGACAGGTTTCACTGGTTTTCCTCGCAACAAGGATTTCGAATAGTCTGAAACTAATTCTTCTCTTATTTCAAATTTTTCAGGAGCATGCGGGTAGTCGTTGTGGAGCTCGTGAAGTTTGTTCGGGTATTCCAGATCTACTTCCAGAATGTATCCTACCGACGACGTGTCTGCTAACTTAGTCATGTCGAAAGGTCGAATCTCATCTTTAGTCAAATACCTAAAGCCGTTGTAAGACAGCAGCTGACTCATGGCCCAGCCGTAAGCGCTATTGAGGTCCCAATCGATGATGTACTTGTTAGGTTTTGTTGAATCGTACGTTTCGGGAATGTACCGGTTGTTGGCCATCGCGAACCTTCAACTAATTAAGCTAACTCCACCCCGTATTCCCGACAAGATGAAGTTATGTTTGCTAGAGTGAGTAAATAGTTCCAGCTCGGCCTTGGTCATCTTTAAAGCTGCCGCCCAGATAAACCCTGGGGTGGAGACGTAATAGCACGGATCTATGTCGTGGTCTCGCAAGCAGATCCTGCGGAATTCTTCGAAAATGTCTGCCAAAAGCAGACAGTCGGTTAGCTGATACATTTCGTGGTAAGAGGAAAACTTTTTGATTTTCCGCATACTCCAAATCTTTTTGGCGTGATCGTATTGTTCGTCGGTTAGGCCTTCTTCTTTGAGTTTGGAATAAAAGTCTTCTTTCGGTGGTAAAGACTGCTCTTCGAACACACTCATGCTGGAAACGTGTTCGTAAGGATAGTGTCCCTTACAGGTTAACAGATCCACGGCAGTCTCTTCCTCGATGTTGGGAAGGAACCATTTGTCCTTCCCACCAGCATTCAAGAACTCCTTTACCTTCCTAAACTCGTAATCACGTTTATGTTTCTCCGCCAGAGTTTTTAGCGAAGAGAAGAGAAAATTAAAACTGTCTGTAAACCTAAGCCGAATGCACCTTTTCTTTTTTTCGCTGTATCCCATCCCGTTTCAACGGTGATGTTCATGCTCATGAACCTTTCCGTATTTCTCGCGAGGACTTCTACTTTTTTTGGAAACTTGTGCACCGCTCTTACCAATAGATGCATATTGTAAGCTTCGAGGCAGTGAAATACCACGGGGATTGTGGTGCGCTCTCGGGCATTCAGATTACAACTCGAGTGAGAAGCTCCTCTGTACTGGACGGTAACGTGGCAGTGATCCCGGACTTTGTCGTCTTTTGAACTGAATGGCTATTTGCAGTAGATGCAGTCTACAGCGTGGTTAAAATCACCCTCTTGGACCGGAGTGAGGCATAGTGGTTGGACACTTTTTAATGTTTCGTCATACTCGCGCGCTTCAGTCACCAACTGATCGAGGAATTGTTCAACGGCATTCTCTCCCAGGTAATAAGCAGCTTTTTTTTAAAGTTTCCAGATCCCGCCACGACGTAACCAAAGCTGGAAGGTTGATGGTGGTTGATTTTCTTCCCGGAGCTGTTAGAGGAAGGAATGGGTTTCAGAAGGCACTCGTAATCGGCGTATATGATTTTGGGGTGAATATTTCTTCTATTGAAAGCTTGAAACTTCAAAATGTTTTCGCCCAGTTTTAAGAATTTGAGCGCTTGAGGTGACGGATTGGTTCTTGCACAGTCCAGTTTGTGTTTGTCTCTCAGCGATGCCTTTCCATAAGCGGCGAAACAATTTCGACAGTAATATTTCGGGTTGCTTCCCGATCCCTGGTGTCGGAGAAATTGGTCACAATCCATGATGGCGCAGTAGTGAAAATTTGTTGACTCGTCAGCAATTAAAAGAAGATCTACGGGTTAGCCTTTAAAATTCCTGCTCACACGAAGGGGATGCAAGCCGTTCTCTTTGGTATAAGCAATCACATCGATCGATAAATCTTTGTTGGCCATCTCGAATGCGTCAATGTGATCCAGCCGCGTTGGAAAGTCCAGCATCGATCAATCTACCGTTCTCACATATACTTCGTATTCTTCCGGATTCACCATGCTTAATTTATGTTTGGCAGCCAGAATTGAATACAAGAAGCACTTCTGGTCTGTGAAATTTTGAACATTGACTACACACTTCCACTTCTTTTTTACTTTTGCTGGCAGAGGAATGTAAGAGCCCGGTCTGGGCAGGTCGATTTTTGCTACTCGGATTGTGAGTTCGTAGAAGCGATTTATCACCCAACCATTCCCTCTTTCGGCGAATTCGTCGATGAAACGTTGGATTTTAGCATAAGCTGCGTCCAATAACTTGGGAATATCTAATGGATTATAGATTGGGGAGTAGCGGGACTGAAATCCAGTTGGTATTTGTTGGCCATTTCGAATTAAACTCACTCCTAAACCAATTTGAGCTCTGCAAGTCACCAATTGCCGGAGACATTCGTACGGTAGAGCTTCTATAACTCTTCGCATCAACATTAAAAGGTACAACGGGTCTACAGCTTGCACAGCTTTCTTGTACTTTCTGTGTTCGAGTCCTTGCTCACAGAGGATGGGATCGTCTGTACAGCCCTACACCCTCTCGAAGCAATCGCACTCGGGTGGGTAACTATTCCTGTGTGTCTCTACGAGGTGTTGTATCAATCTTTCTCGGGTAGGATACGTTTGAGCGCAGTAAACGCAGGTAAAGTTTGTTTTTTCCATCGCTCCAACTGAATGATTCTATTTAATAATATAAATTACATGAACAGTAATATTTTCAACGTCCTGGTCTCAGTTTAATAACTGTCTGCCGAAAGTTTTTGTTGACATTAACGTACGTCTAGGTTTTTGTTGACATTAACAATTGTTGATTTAAACATTATTTTATAAAGTACTAAACTGTCATGTCTACTAAAACTAAAAATAAGAGAAGCAAACCCCAGAAAGAGGTCGATCAGTACGAGGCTCTAAAAAAGCGTCTGAAACAATAATTTCAAAATACAAAACTGGAAAAGCAGACAGAATCTGAACATTTGCAAAAGATATTCAAACCAATAGTTATTCCTATAGTAGACCAGACTAAAATGCAGATGCTACAGGGGAGCGAGGCCTCGGCTCAGCGTTAACAACATATCAAAGAACTGTTGGCTCTAGAGGCTGGACAGAAGAAACAAGAAAAATATCATGGGAAACGGTTAGAGCATATTCAGAAAGCTTTGGAAGCGGCAACGGGCCGCGTTGATACTGAAGACGAGAATATAGACAGTGACGACGGTCAGATACAGTTTCACGCGGGGCCAGGAGACGACTCTCCAGTTCCATGGGTGCATCATCTGACGCGCCCTCCGACATGTCACTTGCCCTCACGCCAGGGGCTCGTAGAAGACAAATGGAAGAGGCCTCTTTACTCGGAGATTCCGCAGTCAGACTCGGTCCGCTAGCCACCAAGTTTCTAAGCATGTTTGCCACTCGAAAGACTGACCGACTCCACTTTTGGCATTCGATACGACCCGGAGGCTAAACATTACATGATTGGTGCAATGGAGGTACAATTGCAAGATGACTACTTTATCGTGGGAGGAAAAAAGGACGAAGGGACGGACGATTTGTGGCAATTGGTTATGTTGAAAAATCCTACTAAACCACCAGATGGAGATGCCAGCCTTCTGAACTACCACGATATTCTGAAAAGGAGTAAAGCCATATATCACAACAACGACGACAGTACGAGAAGACTAAAGTCCAGCGCCGTGTCAAGTACACGACTTTTATAAAACCTAATTCGGGCAGACTTGCCGACGTTGTAGGGAAAGGATACCGGTTATATAGATATCCGAATGACTTGTGTGAAAGACTGAAGCTCTTCAGAAACCTCTACAGAGGCTGGCAATAATTCTCTGGACGAAGAATTCGTGCACATTTTCACAGAAATGCGGAGCAAAGCATTGCTGTCCGATGGAGAGTACCAAAAACTGATCGGTGAATTCGGTAGATGTTAACTAATGTATTAAACTAAAAATATGTCGATCATACTTTCCTCTGAAAAAACTGACTTTGTGACCAGGTTTCCTTCCCCGTTGATATTGGAAGGCGCTCACGAATTGGCTCTAGTCAATCTGGAAACTTACAACTCCATTCCTAACGTTATTGAGGACGTGACAGATTCTTTCACCTTCAGCACAGACAGCGGCAACACCTGGATTAAAGTCGTGGTACCAGAAGGTTGTTATGAATTAGACGAAATTATAAACATCATTTGCAGAAAATTCAAAAAGAGCAAGCATTGGGACGAGACTAATAACGTTTCCTTCATTCTCTTAAATGGCAACATAAACACTCTAAAGTGAGAACTAACTATTACTGACAGGAGATATAAGGTTGATTTTTCTGAACCATCCAGTATCGGAAAGATTGATGGTTTCGAAGCTAATACTTATGAATTTGGGGAATACATCGAACCAAACACTGTCAACATAAAAAGTGTAAATAGCATACTGGTACATTGCGACTTGGTTTCGGGTTCTTACGTGAACGGATCATCGCAACCGACCTTTTATTCGTTCTTTCCTACTGCCCCTCCTGCCTACAAGATTGTTCAGTCCCCGCACAATTTGGTGTACCTACCTGTTACGAAAAATATTATTCACTCTATGCGCGTGTGGCTGACAGATCAAGCCGATTGACCGCTTAACCTTTGAGGGGAAACTTTGACTATGAGGTTACATTTGCGAAAGAAGAAAAACTAAAAACAATTACTTAAATTTATGCCGCTCAAATTTATTAAACTGAAAGTAACTGCCAATGACCCACCGCCCTACGTTCCGCCACAGTCTACATTACCTGTAAAGGGAAACGAAACCTACCAATCGAGAAGGCGTCAATTCCTCAGTCCCGCTAACTTCGAATTCGTGGAGAAACTAATCCTCTCTCAGAATGGAAACGAACGAAAATTACCTAAATGTGACTGAGCCTTTTGTCGTTGTCGAATCGGTAGTCGAATATAATTTTCACGAATATTCTCCGATAGTCGGGACGAACTTGAACCAGGTTAATTCAGAAATAAGAATCACGGTGCAAAATCATGACCTTTTCACTCATTCTCACCAGAGTTACCTCCACGTTAAGGAATCTCTCCTTTAAAGTACAGACGGCAGTTCTTATGCTGCTATGGATAAGATAACTGTGGTCAATAATGTCGTGGCTTTCCTTTTCTCTCACATACAGTATCAAACAGGCGACAAAACAGTAGATCAACTTAACTTTCCTGGGATCAAAAGCACGAAGAAAGGATTTGTTAGTTATGGACCTGAAGACCAAGCCGAACTCGCCAACAGGCTGTTGGTTTCTCGACAGCAACAATGCTAGGTCAGCAGATCCTGACAGTAATGCCATCTACAAGCACAAGCGAGACCTTCTCTTCAGTCATTCTCCCAGAGGCAGTTTTACATTCGCTGCACTCTTGTCTCACCTCCTTGGTTTCATGGAAGATTATACCAAGATTTTATATGGCATTCGTCAAACACTCATTTTGATGCGATCTGCGGATAACAACGCCATATTTAGAGACATGGGGGTCGGTGCCGGCAAGATAGTTCTAGAGCACGTGAGCTGGTTTCTTCCTCATGTAACCCCCTCTGACGTACAGAAAATAAGTTGTACAAGTTGATCGATTCTGGCACGAGCGTGCTGTTGGCCTTTAGACATTGGCATTCCGATCAATTGGATCTGCCTACATCAACAACGGCCGCTTGGCGTCTTATTAGTACTAGTGCTACTGAACGACCTCGTTGGATCATCGTGGGTTTTCAAACAGACAGAGAGAACGACCAAAATAAAAAAATACCCTGCCGTCTTTGACCACTGTAGTTTCAACGACGTTCACGTGACTTTAAATTCGGAACGTTATCCTTTTTTAGATCAAAATTCAAATTTTAGCCAAGGCGATATTTCTCACGTCTACCAGATGATTGTTAACTTCAGACGATAGTACTACGGGAGAGGATTGCTGTTGGCTGGGCCCACGTTCGAATTATCCACATTTAGCAAGAATTCTCCTTTAATTGTGATCGATGTAAGCAAACAAAATGAACAGCTGAAGACGGCGGTAATTGACGTACAGATAAAAATGAGATTTGGAGCTCAGGTACCAGCAAATACGAAAGCATGGGCGATCGCATAATGCACTTAAGATTAGACCGAAATAACATTGAAGTTGCTGTGTGACTTAATGGAATTTATTTTTTGTCGTAAACTCGAGTCATGTATACAACCAGCGGAGTAGCTTTTAGTGCCAACCAAAAGAAACGCACGTTACAGCAAATCAAGAAAGGAAAAACGGTACAACTTCGGCTTAGAAACTCTCAATCGAACAGAGGCACCTCGAAATTATCAGTCATTCAAGCTCAACTCGGCCGAATTCATAAGGCACGCAAGACGAGGAAAGCTTTACATCTGGAACTTTCTCGTACACAACTGAAGAAGGGAGGAATTCTACCTGCGTTACTTTTGCCGGCGTTGGGAGCGCTGGGTTCATCCGCAGCAGGTGCCGCAGCGATCGCCAGAAGCGTCAATGCTGCAAAGAATAATTTTAGACAGTTACAAGAGCTTAAGAGACACAATGCAGCGATGGAAGCTCTGACACTCAGAAAAGGAACGGGAGTTAAAAAAACACCGTCAAAAAAAGACGAAAAACCACCAACAGCAAATCTTTAAACAGACCTATGACAAATGTGGATTTGAACAGATACGCCAAGAAACTCGGGATTACCAATTTCAGAGGTACATTTACTAAAGACTTGCTTCCACAACGACGTTGGGCAAACGGAGAGTGTGGAATAGTTAATTTGCAAGACTCAAGCAGAGGAGAAGGTACACATTGGGTTGTGTATTACAGTAAAGGCCCATCTTGTTCATATTTCTTCGATTTGTTCGGTTTGAGTGCACCCTTAGAAGTCCAGAGATATCTCGGTAAACCTATAATGAATCACTTGAGAGTTCAAGAAGGTTCTGTGCCGTCAATATTGTTTATTTATTCTACGAGGATTGTCGAGAGGAGAGATTTTTTTTCAAGTTATTCACATGCTGAAAAAGAAGTCATGAAAGTCGATAAATTTGAAAATGTTAAGCGTCCCAAGTTTCCCTCTCCTCTTCCGTCACCCTCCATCTTTGTGGTGGATAATTTCTTGAGTCGAGCGTGACCCAATTTGCCATTTGACGCAAAAAATAACAAAATTGAAAATGTAGGACCTCCGTCAAACGACACTGACGCCCTAACTCTTGGATACCTGAAAACGGACCTAGGACTGAGTTTAGATTGGGACGGGAATCTGAGCATTGATGGAAAAAAACTTACGAATTTAAATAAACCCACAAACGACAGCAATGCCTCCACAAAAAGATACGTCGATCGTCTAGTTGATAAGAAGCTCAGAAATTAACCCTACAGACGCATCTACTCGTTTCGAAGTAATCTAGAAACTAGGGATAATGTGAAATGGCTGGCCGACAATGGTTTACAATACTACGTGGTAAGTCAACCAGGTCGAATAGTCAAAACCATTCACGTTGCGGCAGGATAAATAACGGATTTCAAGTATCTTTGTCTAGAACTGGGAAAGCACCTGTTTCCATACTCAAACAAGCGGGGGAAACAGCCAGCGTAGCAAGCCACGAGCCAACGCCTTTAGAAATTCAAATGGGGCAGATATTGACCGCAGCAAACGAAAATGTAGCACCGGCCGGGCATCACCTGCTAGAAATTCATTGCGAAGTGGACGACTGAAGGAAAAGAAAACGCACCCAACATTACTTTTATTTTATTTTATTTATAAAGGAGACAATAGCCAAACCCGCAGTTTATGCTTTGAGCCGCAGGGCAAATTTGATCGTTAATTCCTCCGACTCCGATGAAGAAATTATAACTTTGAAATGTAGTTCTGCTCAAACCACTCTGAACTCGAAAGAGTTCGCGAATATGTACAACGAGAATGAACAGGTAAATGTAGCAATGCTCCGCCAGTGGAAATCAAGCATGCCAGATGACAACAACGAAGATGCTCTCCTTGCCGCCACCGTGCACCATTTCCAAACTCTCATGGAGCTGTTTATCAGCGACGCTACTAAAGCTGTTCTGATGCAGCAATTTAACGCTCTTTTAGAAACCGCTCTGGATTCGAAATTAAATGCCTTCCAAGTCGGAGGTGCCAAAAGAATACGTATCAAATACAACGGGCATAAGACTCTGTTAATATTGTACTTTTAGAACGAAAGGAAAGTCCCCCAGACCTTAGTTCAACTATGCTATATTGAATAGACGGAATTGTTGAAAAGTGTTACTGAGATTCATCAAAACATCCACCAAAAACTAGACAATAAAAGCAACGTAGAAAACTGAACCAGAAAAGATATTACACTGGCTGTGTGTAGGAGGCTTATTTACGTTTGATTCAGCACTTGGTAAAAAGTGTCATCCTGAATACATGAGTTGGATGCATATTCAGCCTTTCGTTTTATTAATTTTTCGTTTGATTTGATTCCAATAGATGGCACTCTATGTTCAGTGATAGAAATTGTTGCCCACAGCATTCAGTTCGTTTTGTATGTTTCGATTCGATGTCAATAGATGGAGCCAGTGGTATTTTCAGTGATATTTGCACATTCAGCCTTTCGTTTTATTAATTTTTTGTTTGATTTGATTTGTGCCCAATAGATGGCGCTCTACGTTCAGTGATAGAAATTGTTACTTGCAGCATTCAGTTTGTTTTTGTATATTATCGAAGTCAACAGATGGAGCCAGTGGTATTTTCAGTGATATAAACCAGAAACTTCTCGCTTGCTTGTTAGAATGTATTATTTGCAGTTTCGTATTTTCTTGAGATATGGCAAATAAAAAAAACCTTGTTTTACAGAAGCGCCCACATCTCCAAAAATCGTGCGCGTTAATTTTTTTTATTCTCTTTCAAAACAAACAGGGTGCACGAGAATGGATGGAGCCAGTGGTATTTTCAGTGATATATGCACATTCAGCCTTTCGTTTTATTAATCTTTTGTTTGATTTGATTTTACTGGTTTAAATTAGTAGATTTCTGGCTAGTCTTGGTGCCACTGGCAAAAGTTGTGTTGCTTGGCTAGAGGTTTTTGAACTAAGGAGGAACCGCGCCAGATACATATGTGCTGTTTGTGGCGTTTTAAATGGCTTTGCAAAGGCACTTTTCGTTCAACAGAAAATTTAAGTTTGGAGTTCTGTTGAACGAAAAGTGCGTTTGCAAAGCCATTTAAAACACCACAAACAGCACGTCTGTATCTGCTGCGGTTCAGAAGTTATTGACCGCTGTCCGCCCACCCCCCCCCCCCCTCCAATGTCTGGTTTCACTAAAATATATAGCTTTAGCGTAGCTAAAATGTGGTGTGTTGTTTTTGGCATGATGGGTTCGAAGCATATGAGGAATTAATCTTCGTGGATTAATTTTTACCCGAAATGCTTCCACAAAAAAATCTTATTACTGGGGGAAAATAAACAGGTGTTTCTGTGTTTGCATAAAAGCCATTGCGTATTAACAAGTGCCCATTGGTGGTGCGTCCATATTTTCAAGATCATTTCGACAAAAACCATCACGTCGACCATAGACGCTCGGAATTTTTTTGGGGGGAAAACTGTCTTTCTGTCTCTGGTCGGGTATCGTTGGAAAGTGGAAACCACGCACGCCAATTCTCAAACCGAAGACTAAATTTGAGAATGGATTGAATTGCGTGTTTTTTTTTTTTAAGTTTTATACACAAAACCGAAACAATTCTGTGCTGTATGAGTACTACAAAATTAGCTCACCGGGCCCAGCAATAATTAGCATTAACGCCGAAGTGCTAAATTCTTTCCGTAAAGGATAATGACCGAAAACCGCGGGCATTCCTAAACAATGCCCGAGGGCGCGCAGCGTCCCGAGGGCCATTGTTTAGGAATGCACAAGGTTTTCGGTCATTATCCGACTTAATGCCCATTACGGCGAAGAGCTCGTTCCCATTGTCGGCTATTGTTGGAAGACGTTCTACGCTTTGAAAGAACGTGGTATTGTTACGGTCTTGAAATAACGGGACATTGTTTTATATTATTGGTAAAGATTCGAAAATAGTTGAACGTGTTGCGGGAAACTAAAATTCTTGGTAGGCTACTGATGATCAAAATGCCTTATCGTATTCCGTGTTTGTGCTTTTAGATGTGCATGTTTGTGTGTTGCGTGGCAAAAATGAGGACAGAACTTTAACACAAAGACAACACACTTTGGCTGGTCAAATGAAAATGGGCGACAATACCTTGAATACATATTAAACGTTTCAAATCAACGTGGGTTAAAACATATAAAAGGAAAGAAGAAAACAAGCCGAACAGCTATGTGATCTAGGGACGAATTGGTTTGCTAGTTTGAAACCGGGTCATGCTACTCTAAAGGTGGCTCACTGTACTACGTTAATTCTAGTGTATTATTTTTGCTGTTTGGCTTGTTTTCCTCTTTCCTTTATATAATTTACAGGAATTTGTGCTTATTTATTTAAAATATATAAAAGTGCAACCAAAGAGAGTCAAAGCATTTTCTCTTCCCGACAATCCTTTTCGTTGTCCTGGCAACGTGCACAGACTGTATCAAAATTATTGGCCCGAACATGCAAATACTGAGGTTGTGTATTTTTGCTCCAAAAAGAAATACAGTAATAACATTTTGTATTACAACCGCCCCGTGGGTAAAAATGTTCCGGGCAACATCATCAAAAATGTTGCAACAGATGCCAATTGCTACGTTGGATGGCTAATTAAGCAATCACAACATTCGTGTCAGCAACAACTTTGTATCGACCCCCAACGTAGAAGAGCAGCTCATTGTGCAAACAACTGGCCACCGTAACTTGAAATCCATACAACAGTACAAGAAATTTAAAGTAGTCGTGGTGTGCAAGCAAATATCATCGGTATTTTGAACGTCGTAGCAAATGTATCAGGCCGGAGTGTTACAAATGAAAACCTGGTCAAACATTTGGTGATTAAAAACTGCAACCATTTTACAATCATTACGTAATGTTTTGTAAATGTAACGGCGTTGTAATGTAGTGCTTTGCTACTTCAAACGTGTTTTTTGTTTTGTTTTGTTAGAATAAGCTGTTTTTCAAACCCCGGGCATTCCCTAGGGAATGCCCGCACTTTTCCCGCCTTCAGATGAAAGTTCGGGCTTTCCCGGCAACAATGGTTTTTACATTGTTGCGTATTGTTTCAGCTGGGCTTTCCTTCGCCGAAAAGGGCATTAATTGCCACAGAAACAAAACAATAGACAAAACACACATGAAACAAAAACCGCGTAAGCAATCCGTGTATTTCGTTATAACAAAACAGTCTAGCCACTGATTTCATTATAAGTAGATACGCGAACGGCCAACGAGGGATTCTGACTAACAATTCATTCAGAGAAGGCAATAAGAGTGGTATTTGTCTAGGCTAGTAGGAAACATCACTCTTATTGCGTTTCGTTCTGCAAAATTAGTCAGTGGTAATGGGAGAGGGACAAAAAGAAAGCTGTTGAAGTAACCGGTAAGCTGCCGTAGTAACCAGGGAGTAAAGTGACTCGAGAAGTATGAATGCGATTTGCTCGTCAATTCTAAATTCCGGCCGACAGGTCATCACGAAGCAAGCAGAATAGTAAGTGCAATGAACCAATAATCGCAGATAAATGAATAATCGTAGATAAATCAATAATCGCAGATAAATGAATAATCGCAGATAAATGAATAATCGCAGATAAATCAATAATCGCAGACAAATAAATAATCGCAGACAAACTTGGTAATGGTGTACATTTTCCTATATAGACAGCGGCGATTTTGTATAACGTTGTCTAGTCGAGTCAATGAGAACGAGCAGCATTAAATGGTTTGCGAGCTCTCGATAATGTTAATCGCATCATAGGTCAAGAATATTTATTCACCAGTACTTGCCTATTACAGAGTCATCCTGAAAATGACTCAATGTACTAAAAGCTTGCTATCGATAGCGGGAAAACGGACATCCTTTGACGTCAATGCAACATGGCACACTATCACGCAAGAAACACGACAATGCTAGGAAAAACGCAACTTGGCTTGTTAACAATTTATTCCATGCTTCACTTAACTTTTGCACGTAAATGCCTTTTCTCATTGTGTGGCATGCAATAACGGCATTGATGTCACGATCCAATTGACTCGAGCCAGAAATTTAATTGAACAGTTTGTCGTTATTTCATTTACGAGCAGGATATTCCAGGGGGGTGGCTCTTTCAGCTTTACTTGTCCGCGTCGGATTTCCAAGATGGCGACCCGATTGAGAAAAAGGCGCGTGTCGATTTCGTTGTAATTGCGTGCGTTAATTTCAATATAAGAGGTAAGCAAACCACGACTTGATTAAACTAAGTCGCGGTATTGCAATCTGACATTTTTAGTTTGGTCAAGTTTGAAACGGCTGAAATTAACGTCCTAATAATTCGTCGAAATACACATCTTGAGCTGATAGAAAAATAAAAGCAGACGATGCAACAAGCATAAAGACGGAAGCAGACGACACAGAACACGAATTTTATTACTTGTTATAACGTAAAGCAAAGAATAACTTTACTTGACATATCAGTAACGTAAACAATTTTTTTTGCGGGGGGGAGGGGTGAGGTTCAAATTTTACGCCTTGCTTTGCACCCCTACTAGAAAACGTGTGACCACCTTATTTTTAATGTATATTTATACTTACTTTAGAGACCAGTCATTATTTATGGCTGGGGGGGGGGGGGGG
>JAHWFP010018844.1:76278-87957 GCA_023313725.1 Lithobius niger
AAAAAACACCGGGGGGCTTTTTTTTTTGGGGGGGGGGGGGATAGAAACTATTCTTTTAGTTAATAATGTTATATTGTTTGCATTAAAAAATAGTGTCAGTGCCATTATTATACGGCCTAGCAATGAAATAAAAGCTGGCGGGCCCTAGACGCATATATTTTTAGATGCTACTTGTTTGAGTAAAAAAATACTGTCAGTACAAACACGAAGTTCATCTTGTGCCGTTCTCCTCCCCCTCCCCTCGCCTAAACTGAAGAGTATTCCGTCAAAAAATTGGGTTATAAAAACAGTAAAATTTAAATTTTTGAAAATCTGGAGGGGGTGGGTCAAAAAAATTTACCGCAGTGGTGTATTATTAATTTTTTTTTGGGGGGGGGGGACGGGAGGCACCCCTAGAAACAATTATGGGCTATCGTTCAATGATAAAAAAAAATTCGCCTAACAAAACGTTTTGTTGCCGTAACATTGAAACAAAAACGGTCGGTGGTGAATGAATTTTTTTCGCAAACATCAGTACAGTTTTGTGAGTCTAAATAAGAAATATATTTGAACTAAAAAGTCGTGCTTCTTCCTCTCACCACCTTTCCAGTTCATTACATACTATACATAGTTGCAACGAAGGAGCACTCTACAACGCAAAATTTAAAATGCCCCATATTTCAATAGTAAGCAATTCAACAGTCGAGAAGAAATCTAACCATTTCTTCGTCCGTTCGTTCCACCTTAGACCATGGTCGAGTGGAACGATAGTATACCTCAGCTCAGACTAATCCCTCACTCGACCTTGGTACACGTGAGCTTGCGGTCACGAGACTTCCCACAAGCTGTGACAGAGCACTCGTACTCACGGCTTCTTGCTGTTACGTCATCAGGCACGCAACGTTTAATCATGGACTTGTATACTATCGCACTACATGATAGTATACGAGTTCCATGGTTGAAAGTAGTACGTGCCTTGGCGCGAGTTTTCTAAAATCCTGATCGCCACGAGAAGAAATGACAAAAATAAGGTAAGTGCTACATTTAACACTGAAATCGGGCACATGGACCTCTTAGTAATTGTTAGCCTATATGATTTCTTAAAAAAACTACATCCAGTAGTGTATCGAGGATATGGCCAAGCCGCTACTGTCCCTTTAAACAAAACCCTCTCGGTTTTTTTGGATAATATCGTTAGTGCTTTTGTCCAGTTATCGTCCCGACAGATTTTTCCCTAATGCTTTTGGACAGACTTGTTTTTACCTGAAAGCACCAGCATCTATACGACTGAACTACCCCGTTCTTTGACTGATCTGTGTCAAGACATCTTTTTTGCTAAGCAGTAATTTTCTCAACTTCACTGTTGTTCGTATGCGAGGCATTTCTCAACTCTATTTTGCACTCTGTTCAAGGTGTGCTTACTTGCATGCAGTGTTTTGGCCTTTTTTTTGCAATATTCGTTTTTTCCGAGCTCAATCTTTAAATTTAAGATCTACTGGCCGTTATGATATATAGATTTCTTTATTGCCAAAACATATTAAACTGATAATTTTGCATTACATTCCTCTAATATGATGTTCCCCTGGAGGTTTCTTCTGGTGCGCAGATGCCTGTTTGCATATCCCACCGCGCATGTCCGGCACGGTCCTCCCTTATAAAAGCGAGAGTGTGGACGCTTTCGGCATTCATTTTCCTCCAGAGGTGTCTTCACGCCACCTCGCTCCGTGGTTCCCCGCCTGTCGTACGGAATTTGGATTCAACGCAGAAGAACTTGGAACTTGGAAGAATTTGGATTCAACGCTTCCACCCTCGATGTCGCCGCCATTGGCCCCTCCCGCATGACACCACCCGATGCAGCCCTCGTACGTGGTGTCGCTTCGTCCGACTCGCCACTCCTCCCGGGTCAGCGCACGCCACCCTCCGCCCCTTTGAATTTGTCGTCTCTACGCGATGACCTTCAAACAGCTAAGGACAACTATCGAAAGGCTAAAAGGAATATCCGCCGAGCGACACAAGCCATCAGCTCCCCGCACCGGAATTCACTGTTGGATCTGTCGTCCAATTCCTCCCATACAAGCCTCAGCGTCACACGTAGTGTCGTTCGGGACATCGTCCACGACACCGTGCGACACCTTCAAGACAACCCAATGCCGCCGCCGTCGTGCTCATCATCGGTCCGCAAAGCCCGCACCCAGGATTAGGTCACATCAACTTCTAGTCGCGAAGGACACAGACGTGTCGCATCTTCTCCTCCTGCCACCACTATTAAATGAAGACCGAATGACACCTCTCTGCCATGCCGCCCTACGATTCCTGCTCCTCTGGCTGAGAAGAGAATTCACTTCCTGGCCGACACCCCAGACGTAACTTCGCCGGACTGCTTTCTGTTCAATCCGTCACAAACTACCAACACTCCCACCATTTGCCCTACGAGATAAGAATTCTAAGCCCCGCAGTCGTCTTGGACAATCGACAACACTTTGAACGTGCCTCCTCCGCAACGAAGGCTCTCTCCTCGGCAAAGGAGAACCTCTCATTCTCGACAAGGAACCTCCCGCCTCGCGTCCCGGCCGTGAGAACAGCTTCTTCCGCTCATTCAGGGACGGCGCAACTAACCCGCATAACTTCTATACCTACTCGGAATGCGAAATTTTATGCGGTGAAATTAAAATGGACTTCGGTACAGCACTCTCCATTCCCAAGAAGGCCGACATCCCCACCTTTGTCCTTTTTGAAAACGATAAATGTTTACGTTTAAGCTTACGTGCATACTCTCAAGCTGATGTCCTCAACATGGCCGTCAATGCCTTATGTGAAAAACTCTCCTCGGCGTAAGCCCGGAAGAAATCCGCAACCTGTCGTCCCTCACATCCAGGCTATTCCAGAAAGCCAGTTTTGCAACATACCATGCCTTAAACTGGGCGACCAGAGCATTGTTTAACAACACTCTTCTTCTCCGTGAAATCGCCCTGTCATCTGCAAATAATTTGAACATTTCTACGCGTCAACGCCTCCGTAACCAACCAATCCATGAGTCGGACACTCTCTTCCGTGGTCTGATCCTGATACTTGCACCTCATTTAGACATCTCTAGAAAATCGAAGTTGCAAAAACAATTCTCGGCATCTAATCGTCCATTCCAAAAGAACAAGCAAGCCAATTCTCGTCCCCCAACAGACTACTGGTATAAGAACTCGGCAGCGACACTCCCTAACTGTTCGAACGACAACCCCGCCTCTCGGCCGAGAAATCAGCAGCCCTTTTGGACCGACGCTCCTCGTTCCCAGCAGAAGCGAGCCACAACCCCCGACCGTAGGAGTCATGTCTCGTCACCTGGGGGCAGAAGCAACTATCGCAAAATCCAACAATGATGTCTTCCGCCTATCTTGTCTCCCCGTCGGGGCAAGACTTCGTTATTTTTTCCCAGCCTGGCAAAAACTCACTCTCAACATAGAAATTCTTTTGATCATAAAACACGGCTTTCGGCCGACTCTGTTGCACCAACCGCTACTGTCGCTCTCCACACCGTGGGATTTTTCGCCCCAAAAGACACAGTCCCGGTCGTACGAAATATGAGAACTTGTACGGAAGGCTGCGATAAAAGGATGCCACCACCCGGGCCCAGGCTTCTACAGCTCAGTCTTCACTTGTCCGAATAAATCAGGAGGCTCCCGTTTGATTTTCAACATGACACCACTCAACAAATACATCCAAAACGAACACTTCAAAATGGAAACCCTCGAGTCTATCTGTCTCTCGTTCAAACAAAACGACTGGACAGTCTCGATCGACCTGGAAGACGCCTATCTCCACGCCCCTCTTCACCCGGCGATCACACATCTTTTTCCTTTCATTAACAACCGAAAGGTCTACGAATGCTGCTGTCTTCCCTTCGGACTTACTGCAGCTCCCAGGATCTTTACAATGATCTTAAAACCTGTCTTAGCAAACTTTCATCACCAACAAATCCAGGCCAGCGCCTACCTAGACGACTGGGCCCTCAACAACCAAGATCCCCTCACGCTGGAACTCAACAGAGACAAGACCATCTCCTTACTGAACCACCTGGGTTTCGGCGTAAACCACACAAAATACTCTAACCCCAGCCCAAGTATTCACATTCTTCGGAGCCTCATTCGACCTTCGGTCGGCAACTATTTCTTCCCTACCGGAACGCATCGAGGATCTACTACGTCACATCCGTCTCTTCCGACACCAATCCAGCTTCTCCGCCCGGGAATTGAACTCCCTCATCGGAAAATTGGATGCAATGGCAAACCTTGTTCCATACAGCCGATGGATGGTCAGACCCTTTCATCACCATCGCATAGACGAATGGTCCATCAACCAAGACAATCCGGACAAACAAATCCCGTTCAACAAAACTTCCCATTCGAATCCCTCCTATAGTGGGTAGATGTCACAAACCTAACGAAGTCAGTACCACTACAGGAACCCCCTCCTGACCTCCTCATTTTCACAGATGCATCAAAGACTGGCTGGGGTTCACACCTAAACAACCTGGAAATCTTCTGCCTTTGGCCGACACCATGCGAGGACCACATCAACATCCTCTAGCTTCGAGCAATCCTCCTTGCCCTTCGACACTTCCTCCCACACATCCAAAACAAAGTAGTCCAGATCCAAGCCGACAACACAACAGCCCTAGCCTACATCAGGAGGGAAGGTGGAACAAAATCATGATCCCTACACAGACTAACCTCAGAAATCTTCAATCTGTGCATTCCAAACAACATCACTCTTCTTCCACTCCACATTCCAGGCAACAGGAATGTAATTGCCGACTCTCTGTCACGCCAGAAACCGCCAACGGGCGAATGGTGTCTCAAGAAATCCATTTATGAATCTCTCTTCAACATTTGGGGCACTCCGATGCTAGACCAATTCGCCAGGAAGCACAATGCCAAACTTCCCCACTACATCAGCCCGATTCCGGACGTCTCAGCAGTAGCAGTAGACGCTCTAACATTCCCATGGTACAACCTGTTTTCTTACCTCTTCCCACCATTCAAATTAGTCCCTTAAGTACTTCGGAAAATAGAAAAAAGTCAGTCTATTCCTACTAATAGCTCCCCTCTGGCCATCAGCAGCATGGTTCCCTCTACTCCTAGACCTAGTAGTCGACACACCAAGAAGTCTACCTCTTCAACCAGATTTTCTATCACAACAGAAAGGGTCAAAACTACACCTGAACTTTCCAAACCTCAACTTACACGGGTGGCTACTATCATCAAACTCACCAAAAAGGCTGGAATTCATCATGAAGAAGTGGAACGCATCGCGTGCAAAGCAACCAGAGACTCAACCAATCGCATGTACGACATTCACTGGTCCAAGTGGATTCATTGGTGTATCACAAAACATACAAATTCAATCGACCCCCCTTTTACCCGACCTCTTGAAATTCTTCACAGATTTACTCAACATCGACAAACTGAAGGGATCGACAATTCTCGTCTACTGCTCCGCCCTAAACTCAGTCTTCAAAGCTGCTGGCTGTTCCAAATAACTAGACGACTACCGAATCTCTGCATTACCACGCTCATTCGAAAACGAACGCCCAACAACCAGACAATCTGCAAACGACTGGGATCTCTCCATTGTCCTACAATCACTCATGGAAGAACCATATGAACCCATGCAAGACATCTCCCTTCATCTCATGACCAATAAACTGTCTTCCTTGTGACTCTGGCAGCAAGCCTAAGATGTTCTGAAATACAGGCCCTCTCGGCAGACCCAGCCTACTGCATCTTCGGCCCAAACTTCTCTTCTGTAACACTTTTCCCAAGAGCATCCTTCAGAGCTAAGACACAGAAACCATCTGAACGACCAAAACCAATCACGTTTCCAGCCCTTTCAAACCTCGTAGGCAATGAACCCGAACGCCTCCTCTGCCCAGTCAGAGCACTCCGTTTCTACTTAGCCTGTACTCAGCACGAAGACATACGCAGAGGTAGAAACCAACTCTTCCTCCCTGTTGACCTCCAAAACGGCAAAACTTCTGCTGCTATGGTGTCACGGTGGATTAGGAAAACAATTGAAGCAGCTTACGACAAACAAAATTTGAGTAAGAGCATGAGAATCGGCACATGAAGTAAGAGCAATCCCCACATCATGGGCCCACCACAACGCCACCCCAATCGAAGAAATCCTGGCAGCAGCTTCATGGCGCCAACAATCAACCTTCACGTCTCACTACCTAAGGGACATGTCAAGAGACGAATCCGGACTACACTCGCTGGGACCGATCGTCGCAACCAGGACTGTGGTCAAGCCCCCTTAAGCACTCAGAACGAAGCAGAAGCAAGCCAATCCATGAAGGAAGCAAGACCCATCCAGATGGAAGCAAGTCCCTCACTCAACGGTCCTTTTCAGGGCCACCAATCTCTTCGAAAGAGACCCACGTTCCTGTTTTCTACCATTGTTGTGAATAAAGTGCGAATTTTTCTCTTCCAGATAAAGAATTTTAGGGGGTAAGCCTGCTTGCATCCCGGGGCGCCCGTTCAGGTGGTGCCCGCCACCTGTCTTTGACGAGGTCTCCTGATAATGCAAAATTATCAGGTTAATATGTTTTGGCAATAAAGAAAGGACATTTTGCCGGCCCCCAGCCTGGCCGGCTAAAAATGGTTTCTTTTTGCCTAAAACATACTTAACCTTACTCCCGCCCTGCCTCCCCTCTCGAGTCACCGCCTGACACATTGAGAGTAAAATGAATGCCGAAAGCGTCCACGCTCTCGCTTTTATAAGGGAGGACCGTGCCGAGCATGCACAGTGGGATATGCAAGCAGGCATCTGCGCACCAGAAGAACCCTCTAGGGGAACATCACATTTGAGAAATGTAATGCAAAATTATCAGGTTAAGTATGTTTTAGGCAAAAAGAAACCATTTTTAGCCGGCCAGACTGGGGGGCCGGCAAAATGTTCTTTTTCTGATAAAATGAGTGAAAACCATGAGTTACTCGCTTCTTTCAGTCAACCTTTAGATCAACGTATCATTCTGAAACCATACAACGCAGTCATACTTGGTCTGCAGGGGGGGGGGTGGAAGAACGTATACCGTATAACAGTATAACGGAAAGGCGTCTAACACGAAATTCGTATAATGGAAAATCGTCTAACGGGAAATTCGTATAATGGAAAATCGTGTAATGTCCCTGCCTCGCTCGCGCTACTGCACTCGCTGCCGCCATACATTTATAACATCAGAAACCGCATGTATATTATTGTCCAGTTAGGCGTTTATCCATTATAAGATTATCCATTATACGATATTCCGTTTAGATGATTTTCCATTATACGATATTCCATTTAAATGATTTTCCAGATTTTTTATTTATGCAGATATTAGACAATTATCCCATTAGGCGATTTTCCAGTTAGACTTTCGTCCGACACCCCGGTCTGGGGCACCAATACGGAGAATCTGCATCGGACAGTACTCCAATATAGCCACCTTATCCAATTTTATTTTTTTAATGGCCTTAGGCCCACTTATCACAATCCAAACTCATACCGTTTAAAGATCTAAATTTCTGAATTACTAAATTTCATCACCAGGGCAGAACTAGCCATTTGCTATATAAATTTCCAACAACTGCATCAATCTGCGGCTTTCTCACCTGTGCACTTTTACGCACGGCCTGAATTGACTTCCAGTTCCAGACCCCACCATCCCCACTTTCCCCGTCGCCTTTACTAAATGCGATTCTACCCCGTTTTTTTTTTTTGGTTTACTTACTCTTCCTCTGTTCCATCTGATTGAGCTGGGTGATTAAAAATTCATTACCCCAAGGTGGTGCTTTGCTTTAAATTTTAAATTATTTCCTGATTCACTTGATTACAATTTATGTTAAAACCGATACGTTCTGATTTTCAGTGTATTTTATTATTGTGCACTATTTGTCTGCTGGTTTTCTCAATGACAGCAGCAAAAAAAATAAATGTTTTGTTGAGGGAAGTTGTTTACCGATCTTGTTTTACGCAGCATTACATGCTGAACAAACACGATGGGTGCCAATTATTACAACTTGAAACGGTGGTAGGTATAAATCTCAGGTGGATGTCCGAGTTAGGAAGCCATCGCGGTCAAAAGGCCAAACTAAATCGAGTCCTCTCGTCGTTAAATTTAATTCCGAACATCTGCAGAGATTATGAAGTGCTTCATTTAGCTCCACTAATATGTTTACATGGCAGCCACGCAAAAATGGTGGTCACAACAGCGCTATAAAGGAATGATACGGAATCGTGACGTCATATTTAAATCCCTCCAAATTAAATTTGTAAGGGGTTATGTCCCATAAACTCGAACCGAATCACATACAAAAACAACAACACTTAGGTGGTAAACCGTTTGGTCGTTTAATAGAAGACACGACACGACTGTATAGGATGGCACTGCATTTGTGAAAAATTAAGGGTATAGTAATGTTGGTACAATATATTTTCGACCGACATAATTAATTTATGCTGCGGGACAGATATTTGTTCCACGACACAATCACTTAAATCGCTGCAGGACACCGATGTCTTGTATTGTCCGAGCGGTAGGTTTTCGGCGTGAATCGCATTTCCAGCACTTTGATAAACGCGTCACATCCGGTGAATATTTATAAGACGGAAGAACGGATCTTTGAGTAAATCCCTGACCAGACAGTGAGTGTTGGTTTTTTGACCGATTTTGACGTCTTTCGTCAACCGTCTTGTGACGCCACGCAGCCGCGAGCCAGGGGGTTCTATTCCGAGGTTTTTATTTTGCATATTGCTTTCCTATCGGCTGCTGATTTTGCTGCCTCTGCTGACGTCACAATACAGCTTAACAACCTACGCACATGCGCGCAAGTCAAACCCGAAATGCTCCAGTGTGCCTGCCTCCTGTGACGTCACGTAATGAGCTTGGGAGTGACCAAGCTCATTACATTATACTATCGTTCCACTAATCTTGGCCGCGAGCAACCAAGATGGTTTACCAAAGACGTCAAAGTCGGTCAATAAACGCCATACTCACTATACGTGAGTATATCAATTTTGACCTTTTAGGCACGTAGTAACGCCTCGAAATTTTCTTCTATCTGGTGAGGGCTTCAGATTCACGTAGAACCCCCTTCTTCCTGTTCTACATTTGGGGTAAAGTGGACTCGTTCCACCGCTTTAGGAAAAGGAAAATTGTATAATTTTAATAGCCTGTAAGCAACATAAACAAGTCTTTGTGGTTTGCCTTTGTGGTTGTGGTGTACAATTATTTTCAGAATTATTTGCGTTAAATACGAGTGGTATAGCAAGCGTGTCCACAGGAAGCGTGTCCACCATCTTTCCTTGGTGTACACCAACCCTCTCTATGCGCTTTCAAGTGTTTATAGGGTGACGACGTGTCGCATGCAAAGACCAAACCGCCTAACGATATCGCTTTCAAACGGTGGTGACAGATCGGTTAAAGCGCTACGAACGGGTGTTTGCAAGACACACGGAAGAGACAAAAAGGCAATGCCTACCCCTCGGAAGTGCGCTTTCAAATGGTCATGTGATCATGTAACCGTAGTAGCCGTATGTTGGCCGTGAATGTCGCAACATCCTGGTAAATTGATTCAAATTTATCTAGTATTTCCTCCATGAGTTGTTTAACATACGGGTTCCTTACTGGCACTTTTTGTTGTAGTTCTTGCATCCTAGTTTCGCGTGGTTCTGTCGTTTTCTTACTGACCGAGTGAACGAACCGAACGAAGTCCGGTTTTAACTTGACCATTTGGCATTTTCCTTTGTCTGCTTGAGCTGTTTGTTTCGCAGTAAAGGCCGTAACTGCGAAGAAAGCTTGCGAGTCTTGTTTTAACTCGACGATTTGGCATTTTGTGTTTCCTGTTTTTCTGTCTTGTCTGCTTGTTTGTTGGTTTGTCCCACATTTACGACCAAATAAACCGATTCGAAAGAAATTTAGTAGGAATATTCTTTTGAAAAATGCTGAACGAGGTGAGGGCATTTTACGCGATTTTATATACGCGATTCTGTGTGTATATACGCGATTCTGAATGGCCGTATCGTTCCATTCGAACACCTAATGACAGTCATTAGCTAACTATCAGAAATTATAGGTCATTACCACGTTCGACAAGCAAGACTTTTTGGATACATTTGCAAGCCATCGAACACTGTATAAAGCAACAACTTTATCACGAGGACTGACGTTCCATTCTTTGCAACTTTGTAACTTGGCTTTTGGCGGGAAGATTGCTATATAAAAAAAAAGAACGTTTTACTGCCAGAGACACTCGCAAAAGGCAGCTACAAGCGGCAGAGATGCACTTTGTCGTCTTGTAGGACAAATTCAAGTTGATCGATGTCACGTTGTAAATAATTCTTGTTGTAAATTTTGCTAAAGGAGACGAAATAAATTGGATAATTTGTTTGCAAGCGCGAGTCGACCCATTGAATTTATATGTGATAAAAAAAAGTTTGGCGAACGGGGCGAAATTCGAGGTAGACGACTGTGTAGAAATCCTACAAACGGAACACTGGACAGAAATCGTATTCTAAACTGTCTTTCATATTGCAAACGAACCGGTTGAGAAACATCATCAGAATTAAATGTTCTTCAAATAAAGTCTTATTCAAACTTGGCGTAAAGGCAACCCTTCTGACTCAAATGTTTCATTTTATGCAAATAGAGACGGAAAACACATTTCTTGTGGTAAGGAGAGAGGGTGAGCAACGTCTACTGTTCACGTAACTACTGTTTGTACGTTAGGTCATATTACGTCAATTACCTTGGCTCGAATTTCACCGGACAGGGAATCAGTTTCACGGTGATGGCTTTCATAGCGCTACAGGGAATAGCTCGCAGGCAAAATATTAGATAAGTAACAACTAAGCGTTTTCTGTATGCCCTGTGTGACAGTGCTATGCACTATAAGTCCCGCCCTCACCCCTTTCCGCCACCACACTTCCTCCACACAGCGTAAGTTCCATATTGTGGGGCTACTAGGCTGAAATAATCAATTTCAATAATCAATAATCAACATATCATTCCATTTTTGCGGCTTTTGTTTTCAGAAATAAAGGCCACAAATTGGTACGTTCGTGAGGCTTGCTGAGCGTATTTTTGTAACGTATGGTTAGTATAGGCATGGTTTTTCGATCAACGTCTTTTGTGTCTTTTACCCAAAAGACGCTGATCGAAAAACCATGGTATAGGGGTATGAGGGGAACATAGTGCTTGCTTTGCTGAACACGATTTTCAATGTATTTGTGAAGTATTGGCGAAGTTTAATTTTTTTTTTCTAGTAGGCCCTTTTTATACGACAGTACATCTCCGTATTTTATAAGGTACTCCCAAAAGTTCAAGCATGTATAGCTGGCAAAAATAGGCGGAAAAGAGGTTTGAGGTGCCCTGGTAATAAGAACCATTCTGAAATAAGACCAGCGTAATGTTAATGACCTTAGCTGGTCTTTTTAAGGTTATTGTGATGCTAATTGGTGCTAGTTGACTGATACAAACCGGGAAAGTTGTAGCCATGGAATCAAACAATTTTTGCAGGAAGTTATTTCTGTTATAATTTTCTGTTATAAGTCTGTCTCAAGAATCGGTTTGCTGTGTTGTTTTTCTTCAGTTTCCGAGACTGCAGGAAGTTTGTCTCAGAAACTGGTTTATTTTGACTTTTTATCCGGGTATGAGACTGCAGGAAGTTT
>JAHWFP010018844.1:87967-117890 GCA_023313725.1 Lithobius niger
CTGGTTTATTTTGACTTTTTATCCGGGTATGAGACTGCAGGAAGTTTGTCTCAGAATCTGGTTTATTTTGACTTTTTATCCGGGTATGAGACTGCAGGAAGTTTGTCTCAGAAACTGGTTTATTTTGACTTTTTATCCGGGTATGAGACTGCAGAAAGTTTGTTTCAGAAACTGGTTTATTTTGACTTTTTATCCGGGTATGAGACTGCAGGAAGTATGTCTCAAGCTAGTTTGTTGCACTGCTGTTATCCAGTCACACAGACTGTAAGAAGTTTTAATAAGGTCTAAGAAACCTGTTCGTTGTGGTTTTTTTTTTTTTTTATCTGGTTAGCTATTTACTTAGCACCTCTTACAATGAGAGCCCTCACAAACACTGACGTCTAGTTTAATGCTTATGAGGACCTGATTGTGCATAGTTCAAATCAATTTTAATTATTGATTGCAATTGGAGTGGTGTTTCAGAATAGGCCTTCGGCCGCTGGTTCTGTTTTGCTCCCTGCTTCCAACCACATATTGACGGACTAGTTTAAGGGGCTAGAACTCCACGGAATTGAAGGGGAAAATTGTAGTAAAACAAAATTGGATAAAAAAAAAACCCTTCTTATCTGTAAAATTGCCCGGGGTATTTTTTTCCCGTCCCATTTCTCGTTTTCATGCCATTCGTGATTCAGTTCAGGAGTTCGAAGTGAGTGGGTCGATCGAAAAACCGTATTGAATTTGAGATTTAGCCATCATTGGCAGCGGGGTTTTCAAGCCACTGAGAGATCTGGCAGGCTTAAGCTGCGGCCTTCACCGTGTTTGGTAGCAAAAAACAAGATCCTTCAGAGCGTTCTAGGAAATCAACCAGAACAAAAATATTTCATTTTCCATCACAACAAAAAAAAAATACGAAACGCTGTGTGTAAAGCAAATGAGAAATTTGATCTTGTTGGAGCCGTTGGAGGACTGCGGTAATGAGTACATGTGTAAGAAGAATATTTTATTATATTTCGATTTCGGAAATCTGATCGTCTCGGATCGACGCTCTGAAACCAAATCGACGCAGCAGAAAGAAAAGAAATGGAATTGGCGGCAAAAGCAATCACGACATCCTTTTTTTTTGGGAGAGGGCAAATTCCATGGTTTGCGATCAACACAAGGAAATTCGACAATCTTGATAGTGATTGAGCATTCCATGTTGTCGATAGCCTTCGGTGTAACTCTGTTATCATGGCCAATATCACACAGAGTTTATTAATATGATGGAATTTATCTTGCATAAAGCCCTGCGAACACGACCTGATAATAGTCGTTGTGTGTAGGTAAACTAATTGCATACCTCGACACCACAATAGCCTAGTTTATTTAAGCTGGCTGAAGAGAGAGTCACAAGAGGAGCCCGGCCAATTTTCTAAATCGCAGGTACGCATTGCTATCTTTTTTAGAGGTGCCCAGGGAATCCAGTCATAGCGAATGACAGCACCGAGTGTGGGTTACCAAACTACGGGAACCCTGGTTCGAATCCCGCCATCTAACCAATGTATTAAAATTACATAACTTTTCACTACATTCGAGCATCCTGCACGAAATAGCCTTTGCAACATTTAAGTAAATTAGAGTGAATGTATAGCAAAACCGTTTCTCAAGAGGGGGAAAAGTAGGAAAATGAATGCCTTTGCAACATTTACACGCATCTGAAGTAATGTTGCAAAACTGAGCCGTACAGGAAAGCCAACCGGGAGGAATGTATCTAAAAAAAAGCTTGGCTGGGCTGTGCATCGGCCAAAAGGTTCACTTCTGGTTGTGACCTCTTTAGAGATTTTTTTTTATGCGCATTATACAAGCACAAGTGTGGACTTTCCTTGCTTGTGTTATACCGGTTTCAGAGTATATGTTTGGCAGGTATGGTCACCATATTCAGCGACTATATGTGCAAACCTAGAGAACAGTAGGAGACAAGTTACACTCCTAAATGCGGCTGGATAAAATTACTTGTGGTACGTATGTTGTCCCGACCAGAATTTATTACTGGTAGTAATCGTACGTAGTACACAATGCTCACCCGACTTAAACGCTGTGCGGCTTGACAAACAGCCTTAATGAATAAATGATAAGTTAAGGTTAAGTTGGAGACACAAAGCAGTCGGGAAAATATTCTGATTGACAGCCAAAACAGCAAATCAGTTTGAAATAGGACCGGAATGGTGTAGTGCATTCCTGTAATTTGAGCAGAGTACTACAAATACGTCATGACGTGACGTGGACGTGACTGAATGCCGGTGCAGAATGGGTCGGGGTTGACATCTAGAAGGATATTCCGCTATTTAACGCCAATCTGAAAGGTCCGATGAGCCTGAGCATTGGTTTGGGAAGATGACCTTGCAATGCAGGCTTTTTGGTGGTATTGCATCGTTAACGATATTTTCGTTTCGGTTGTGTTTTAAATCCTATGACGCTTCACGTAAGCTTCGTAACCTGGAAATCCGTGAAATGCGAAGACACGAACGAGGTTTACAGTTCTACACGCTAATGCCCAAGTCATGGCACAAACTTAACTCATTCTGAACATGAGCAGAGATTTTGGTATAATTACTTGCCCGTTTCCAAGACGAGAATTTTGAAATTCCTCCTCTAAATAAGGGATAGCATCGCGCACATCCACATGAAAATATGGATCAGATCGTCTACACAAGTTGTGTCCTATATCTATACACAGTATGTGTTCTGGTAATAAACAAACTGTTACAAATGTGCACCGAAACACACAATTCGTGTGGATGCTGGCCTGGTCACAGACCATTAGAGCACAGTGTCGTCAGAATGTATTCAAACTTTGTCCCACGGTTTTGCTGGAACAGTGTATGCAAAATTTGCATACATATAAGTTACAAAGAATTAAAAAAAGACCTGAATTTCATGAAATTTTAATCAGTCAGTGAAACCGTTGATTTGCTGAGCTAAGAAGATTGTGATGCTGGCCCGGTTCTAAGCAATCGTCGAACATTTATTTTCAATACAATGGCTGTTTAACCCTTCGTGCGTGATGTCCTCAAACATGGACAGCTACTAGACGGGTCAAGAAGTAAGTCCCCACGTGCACCCCCACTATATTTGTGGTGAGGCCCTGGAACTCCGAGCAAAGCGATCAGCAACAGCCCAGTGGTCAGCATCCTCGTCTCCAAATCAAGTGAGTGTCGGTTCGACGCCCACAACTGACCTAACTATCCAGATAATTCGTGCACGAAAGGATTAGAACAGCAATAGAGCCACGTAATACGGTCAAACGCTGCCGTTAAATTTTCAACAATATTTACTTCAAAGTAAATTTTACATCTCTGAATATAAGTCAAATTTGATCAGGCTAATACCCCCTTTATTCATTCACAGTGTACGCCCAATAATGTGAAACTATTAATAAATGGTTTTACTGTAAATGTTTTTTTTTTATTGAAGATAGTTTCTTTACTATTGTGATTGAAAGGAGTAGGGTAACGTCTAAATCGGATACTAGAAGATAACCGCAACCAAGACAATCACTTGATTCGATCTGACGCTAGAGTACTTTAATCAGTTAGCAATGTGTGCAATCTTGGTATACCAAGAATTTATAGGGCCTTGGTGGCACTAAATATTTTGGTAGTACTGATACTGATTTCACACTACTAAATTCGTGTTGCACCGGGTGCACGTCAGATCGGGCCAGCTCGTTTCGAATTTCATACTTAAAAATTCTTAGTGGCCGTGTTTGCTCCATCTAGCAGGAGGGATTAGTAGTGAAGTCATTATCCCACAATAAAAGGATTGTATAGGAGAGCAGCACGAGGAAGAAAGGTCTTTTGTTATGGCAAAAAAAAAATAATACTTCAGGATTATCCGCAGGCGCACAGCGTCTAAGCAGGCTAGCAAACAAGCTGGTGCAAGACGAATTCGGTAGTCTGAAATCGGTACAAGTAATTCTCGGTGGTACTAAGCATTTTGATGTTCGAAGGGAAAGCTGTCAATCTCCAAACGACGCCTACTCCAAATTATCATATTAACTGTAAGTATCGAAGGTTACGGGTGATGCGTTTGTACGTTGTTTATTACGCATCCCAGTACATGGTAATTTTGCCTAGCGAGATTTCTTTCAATTATGTCCAAGTGTTTGGATCAGTCAGAAGCCTCTCAAGTAGGGTAGACGAGTTTTGCAAGCTTGAAGCGGGATTAGCAGATCGTCAACACACGCATGACGTCACCCTGATGCTACTTCCTGCTCCTCTTCTCCTTCCGCCCATACTCTGTTATAATGCAGATAGGGTTTGAGTGACAACCAACTTGCGGAAGCCAAATGTTAAAAAGAAAATAGGCGAAGCAGTAAAACGGAGGATGTATTTTACTCCACAATTTTGAAACGGATGTGTAAAGGAGGTAACATGATTTATGATTTCATGTTATCGGTTTGTACTTCAGTGTGCTTCTCTCATTGAATTCCTAATCGAATTCAGGACAAGGATGAAAACCCTAGTCGTGTCAGTGCGTCACTTTCTTGGAAAAATAAAGTGAGCATCAAAACACAATTTTATCCGAAGATCGTAATTCTATTTTCTAGGAAGAGGACGTGATCATAAGGCTATGTAACGAACTCGTTTTGTCGTTTTCAATCAATTGGATTTATTGGAAGAGGAAAAACGACCAATTCAACCAAACACCTTTTGTCCTACGACTGGATTAAAGGGCTAGGACCGGTACGTGCCTCGTTCTAATGCTTCGCCGATATAAATGCAATTCGTAGGAAAATACGACTTGCAAAATTAGCAGCTTATTCAAGTCGATCTACGAACAAACGGCAGCCTACCAACAAGTAGAACAGAAATCGAGATACGCGCTATTGTGTCGCTGCCACGTTGATGAGGCTAGTTCATCATCCAACAGTAGATTATTAAATCTACTCTTTATTATTAAGATTATTAAATCTCACCGGTCATCGTGGCTGAGCAGTGAGAAAGCTCAGCGTGGTTGCTGGAGGTCTGATGACCTGTCAGCGTGTTACTGTTGGCAGAGTTTAGGAGAGATGAAGATGTCTCTCGTTTGTTCTTTTTTTTTGGGGGGGGGGGGGGAGCAGTGGGTAGAATGAGCAATCCTGTATATTGCATTCTTTATGCAAACATAATGCGTGTTAGCTTTTAAGTTAAGTAAAAAAGTGCGTGATTCAAGACGAGTTACATTAATAGACCAGCCAATTTCTAATTTTCTTCTACAGCTAAATTATCTTAATAGACAAGACAAAGCTCTCTTTTTTTTATTTTTCTATCGAAAATGGTCGTAGAACGAATTTGGAATTCTGCCTTTATTTAATACTAGCGGAAGCCCGTGCTACGCACGGGTGGTGTTTGATGCACCGTTAAAAGCACTGGAACGATTTCCTTCCTCATGAGTTTTACGGAATGCGTGTATCCCGTCTATGTGTTTTTGCGTACCCTGTCTAGGAAAGGGTGTTTTTCGTTTGCTTCACTCCCTCATTCAGCATATCCCTTGTTCCGGAGTCTATACACTTACATTGGGCGTGCGGGCTCATTCTTCCCACGGTAGCAAAGAAAAAGGGCGAGCGACCGACAATGAAAACGGATATGCGCTCTATCAATTACTTGCGGGCGTCTTGTGGCCGTCTCGTTGCCGTCCATCCTACGCGACAACTCGATTTTATTAATAAAGATGTAGCGTTAACAGTGGCGGCACTAGGGGTGGGCCAGGGTGGGCCATGATTCCTCCCCTCCCCCAAAATACTTGCTCCTTCCCCCCCCCCCCCCGCCACCTCCCTGACCCCCAACACTCAGGTCACCACCAGAAAATAAAATAATAAAAAAAAACTTACAGGCTAAACTTGAAATCAAATGCATAAACTGAGCTTTTATATTTTTAAAAATTTCTTTCTTTATTTATTTTTGTAGCAACTTTGCAACATACATGTAGCCTAATTTATCGGATATGTTTATGGGGTGTATTAAATAAAAATAATGGACTGCATTGAAGCTTACGTTACGTTACGTTCAAGTTGAAACTAGTCGTGATGGAAATGTGACTGCTCAAGAGATCCAGCATCCAGCCGAATTAAATAGAAATATTACTGTTCGACGGGGAAGGAACAACAAGAGGCATACAAGGGTGAACAACAATGCTGATATAGATTGTAGCGCTAATAAAGGTGGACCTCTCCCAGATCAAGTTGTTCAAAATCACCATGTCTCGATACTCTGCAACACGCAAAACACGAAAAGGATTTAAAAGAGCCATGGGAAACCAGGAATCTGCGGGGGTGCAATGCCAGACAGTGAGAAAAATTCCTCAGTTGGACCGAATGACCAGCAAGTTGCAAATTGGAAGTGTCACACCGTGATTATCGGGGACTCAAACGTTAGAAGTCTGAGAGGCGGCAACCACCAGGACTCTAAGACTTGGACTTTCCCCGGTCTTCAAGTTAAGGATCTCGCGGCTAGGGTGGAACCGATTCTAGGTAAACTGGACTCCCTCGAATCATTGATAGTGGGCGTTGGAACAAACAGTAGCGACAAGGACTCTCCAAATCGAATGGTTTCATCTGTACATGACTGTATGTCATCAGTCAAGGTAAAAATTGCTATCATTGGCTTGTTTCCTCGATTGAGTCGTTCCTGCAGGGAGTTGGATAAAAAGATAATCCATACAAATACACTACTTCGCCTGATGTGTGTTCGCGAAAACCTCTCTTTTATTTCAATGGACGAGGACATTTGTAGGGATCATACCTTACTTCCACGGGATGAAATACACCTGACAGCCAAAGGAAAATCAGTGCGTCAATCAACCTTGTTAAAGTTCTCACTCCATCGGAAAACTACCAAGTTTAATTGGGGAAGTCCCAGTGCCATTAGCCTCGAACACACTGTCTGCCAACAATTTATCCTGCATTCTAATCAACGCACGTGGCATAGTGAGAAGTTTTGGTTATTTTTTGGATCTTATGCATGGGGATAATTTTGACATAATTTTTGTGGTAGAGTCTTGGTTGGGCTGTGGAGATACTGATTCCATGCTATGTGATTCTCTTGCTTACTCGGTAATTCGAAGGGACTGGGGAAGCAGGGGTGGAGGATTGCTGGTTCTTCATCGTTCAAATCTCCCTCCGGTTGTGACAGGGGTGGGGGGTATCTGAGGAATGTTTGGCTATTTGTTTACCATCTTTTAAAATTAATTTCATCATGTGCTATTTACCCAATAGTTATATTGACGGTGAAATTCTTAACCTTTGTACTTTTATCCGAAATTCGATTTTACTGGAGTATTCCACGATCTTACTTGGTGACTTTAACTAGTCAACGGTTGACTGGGACAGATCTACGGCCGGTGACAGTCACCACGCCTACTTTCTGGATTTAATTGCACCACTTGGCTTGCAACAGCTTGTTAACAAACCCACCAGGGGTAAAAGTATCCTTGATCTGGTGTTTACTTGTGATGACAGACTGGTGTATGGCCTGAGTGTGGGGACACACTTTGGAAATAGCGACCATTGTGCTGTAAATTTTATGTTGAGCCTCTCTAACTCCAGTCTCCAAACAGATCATGGAAACGAATGGACCACAAATCTTGGCAAACTATATATATATCTCCTTAAATCATCCCTGAGCTCTGTGAATTGGGATAGCATTGTCTTCAACATGCACTGCGGGATAGAACAGGCATCGTCATGTTTTTCATATATACTCTCGGGTCATATCGATCTGTGTCGAGATAAGCCAAGACCCCTTAAAAACGGAAAAAACTTCGTTCCACACCACATTTTAAAGCAGCGTAGTAAAAAGCTGAAACTCTGGAAAAGTCACAAGGCAAACCCTTATCCTACATCGTTGCTTGCATACAATAACTCACGCAAGCTGTATTGTCAGATGGTAGAGTCATGGCATCAGGAGGGGGAGGAGGCAGCAATTTGCGAGGGCAGCCATTCTGCCCTTTTGAAACTATACCGCAGCCGAAATTCCTGCTCCAGAAATCTCCCACCTCTCAAAATGGGTACACATTTCGTCGAAGATAAAGTAGAGAAGGCGGAAATCTTTTGTGATGTCTTTGCGTCGAACACCATACTCGACGATGGAAATCCTGGTCTGCCAGATAAACAGCTTGTGGACTCCCAACCCTAATGTACCCAGGTGATTTTTACGGAACATCTGGTGTCTAATGTGTTAAAAAAATTGAAACCTAGCAAGTCTTGCGGACTTGACGGGTTTTTGGCTCACCTATTAAAACAACTGGGAAATGTAATATCATATCCCCTATCTATTATTTTCTCTTTTTTCTTTGCACAAAAAAAGCTCCCCAGCATGAGGAGCAGGGCAAACGTAATACCGATTCTAAAAAAGGGGTCTCCCTCTGATCCATGCAACTATCGACCAATTGCCCTCACATGTCTGGCATGTGTTGGTGTGTGTGTGTGTCACTTGTGTGGCATGTGTTTGTGTGGCAATAAAAATGTGTGGCAATATTTTAAATTTCTTTAATGAACATCCAGTAATTAGTGACGATCAATTTGGGTTCCTTCCGAATAGATCCGCCACCTTCCAGCTGCTGGCGGTTTTGGATAGTAGATGGACCTTCGCATTGGATATTGGGGCCCCTGGATGTAATTTATTTCGATTTAAAAAATGCTTTTGAGTCGGTTGTTCATAGAAAACTTCTTCTTAAAATTAGTAGCTGTGGTATTGAAGGTAGCCTAAAAAACTGGCTTGCAGCTTTCCTTGCGGAGCGCACACAGAGGGTGATGGTTGAGGTTGTGTCTTCACAATGGAAACCTGTTCCCTGTGGTGTACCGCAGGGTTCAGTTCTCGGACCCATCCTCTTTGTGATCTACATAAATGATCTTAAGATAGGAGATGCTTGTACCTTCGTATGGAAGTTCGCATACAACCTGAAGATCGGAGCCGAAAATTTATCTTCTCTCCCGTCACCCGAATTGGATGCCCAGATTGCGTGGTCCCGAAGGTGGCAGCTCCCAATCTCGAACCAAAAATGTTCCTCGTTTCATGTGGGAACTGTAAATTAGTGTCCCCAGTACTTCCTTCATCAAGAGACCTTACCCCAAACTGAGAGGTTAGAGACCTAGGAATTTGGTTCACTATAAATTTAAAACCGTCCTTACGCTGCCAGAAAGTTGCCACTGCAGCATTCCGCCGCTCCATGATTGTAAATATGTGGTTTTTTTTATCTGGGTGTGTTGCTGCCAGGATTTGGGTATTCAAGGTGTTTGTGCGTCCTATCTTGGAATATGCTGCACCTGTATGGTTCCCCTACCTGGCCAAAGATATTAACCTCTTGGAGAAAATCCAGCGCCGTTTTACATAATATCTCCCTGGATGCCGGGAAATTGTTTATCGTCTCACTTGTAAGATTGGGTCTGGAGTTGCTTGAACTGTGACGTATAAAAGCCGACCTCGTACTTATATACAAGATACTTCATCATTTAATCGGCATTGACCTTCCGTTTTTCGATTCTGCACAACGCCTTATTTGTACATGCGGTCACAAGTGGAAATTGGCCGTACCTGCATCAAACCTTGACTGTTGCCGGCATTTCTTCTCGGTTTGCGTGGTTCCTATTTGGAATGCACTCAGTGTAAAGACTGTGTCTGCACTGTCGGTTTCGACCATTCGTAGGTTGCTTGATGAGGAACCGCTTCACGTATTTCTGAAACGTCCTTTAATTGGGACTTTACTTTACTTTACTTTACTTGGGTGCACGGGTAGCTGCGAGCACTGGGGTGTCATATTCGATAGGCGTCCTGGTCCCAGTGTACATCTCTGGCTTCGTACAGACCCGGGTTCGATCCTGGTGATGGGAAGTGTATATGTACGGGTTTTCTCCGGTTGTTTCCCGCCCGTTGCACGAGGGTTTCCTCCGGGTACTCCGGTTTCCTCCCTCATGCGGCAAAAAACAACTGTAATAATGGTGGTACTTCTTCCACTTAACATCTGCCGCTGGGGAATTTGGGTGGGTGGATGCCTCGAGCATCGTCTCTATATATTATTATTATATATTATTATTATTATTATTATTATTACTCCCGGACACCTTATGTGTTTTTTTCACCAGCAACTCCCCCGCCACCCGCCCCACCCTTCTTCCCTTTGAGAACTGTGTTGGTGGTCCCAAGCCAGTCCGTCTTTTCAAAATATACCATTTTTTAAATTTTTAACGGCATGTGGGCTGCTTGGGGTAGTCTATTCTATCAGGTTGGCCTTTGATTTTTATATGTACACATTTTTTTATTTATTATTTATTTTAAGTGATGACAAATCCCACTATCTGGGTGCTTTTGCTTTTAGTATTCACCGTAGCATACAATTTTTTAGCACTCTTTATACTTTTTAATTGTACAGCATCAATTTTGGGCCTTTTAACACTTTTCATACCCTTCCCATGTCCTGCACGTTTGGTGATGCCACCGGAGGGCCTTTGAGTCCCTGGCAGGTCTAACCTTGGTGGTAAGGCATTCGTGTCCCCAAACCTGTTACCATCATCATTCCTTGGCCGTTTTATGTACATTGTATTTACATGTAATTGTGGCAGGCAGTTAGTGACTCCCCAGTCCTTGCCAGACCCGTTGCTGTCGCAACAAATATTATTATTATTATTAAATGGAATGAAGGTGCCTGCTATGGCTGCCTTGAAAAAGAAGTCTTTGGCCAACTCTGTTTCCAGATGCGCCCTCTGTTGCCCCCCCTCCCCAACCAATTCACTCCTGACGCCGTCACTGAGAGCTGCCTTCCAAATCCGTCATCATGCTGGGAAAATATCGGGGCTCCTCCGTACTACAGCTACTCTCCTAGTACGCACTACCCCGTTGCTCGCGAAATGGACTCACATGTTTGTCGAATTGATGCTACAGAACTGTTACACCAATTATACAATGATTACCTAATTAGCAGGAGCCGCTGTTTGTTCAATATAACTACCCGAATTGTCAATATACGTAGAATACTGGTACAGTTATTGGCGAAGCGCAAAGTAGCCACCATTTTTTTTAATCGGTTCGCCCAAAGAAGAACGACAGATAGGACTCCGTTTTCCGTGCGATGTTCTCAAAACGTGAAACTTACTAGTCCAATTCCGGTTAAATTACTTTTCCATACGAAAGTATAATTGGCAAAAATTCTTGGTCAAGGACCTAGACCCATTCATATGCAAACGATTTAATCATGAACTATTCAATACCAAAGCCTACATTGCTGGCACATGTTCTCATAAAAAAATCATGGTTAATCGACGATGTTACAGGTACTTGCGTCCTGACTCTAATAAGTAATACACAAGACCCGTTCGAATAAACAACTTGAGTGAGATGTGACGTCATTAGACAATAGGGAAGACTCAACTACCCCGACTGTATCTCAAAAACTGCTTTATGCATGCATAGGCAGTTAAAAAAGACAGCAAAACACGCCCAGCTTCATTGCGCATATTTACCCTAACCTACTTAAACTGCAGGACAAATTAATACAGATGCAAATCTACTACAGGACTTTGAAGAAAATAAAAAAAAAGTGCAGTTGGATTCAGTACAAACATGAAAAAAAGTAGGTAGGAGCAGGAGCAGCACGAGGGAGGAGCTTCCAACCCATTTCTACCCTCTATTCCGAGTCCTGACCCCAAGCGGCCAGTTGTCAAACTAGTATCCGTTTTTACTTAGGGGAAAACTTACGTTCAGGATTACGCTATGTAGGTTTTCACCGAATATTTATCAACGTGTATAAATTCCCCATGCGGTAGCATTTAAATCGCTTTAGGCTTGCTTCACACATCGCACTCAGTTGCGCTTCTGAGAAGTGCCACTTGTAGCGGAGCATAGGACCATAGACATATGTCGATGATAGAACAGAGTAGGGGTGTTCATACGTGTGGAGTCAAAGAAGTGCTAGGTGCCACCGAGGATCAAAGCGGCGCTACCAAAGAAGCGCCCGAGTGGCTAAGTGTGTAGGGACCCTTAAAGTGAGGAACTCGCATGCTTTCTCAAGCAAGGCCGACGGATGGAGAAATTACGTAATTTACCTCCTACAGACATGCCTGTTCTTGCACGTGCCAGGGAGTTGATGCCTGTTGACATTGCGTTGGTAAATAAGATTTTGGTGAAGTTAAATCAACTGGCCTTGAGCCAGAAAGCATATCTACAGCTTCTCTCCCAGACGACCTTGTGGAATACAAGTTGAGAGTTACAACGTGGATGGATATTCCCGCTTCCCCCGTGTATGTATTTATAAGCTCCTGGTAGGAGCTACTGGGAAGGGAGATGTGTAGCGGGAGGAGACAGGGCCACAAAAAAAGGACTAGCACAAATAGGTAATGGCAACATGAATCAGAGGATACACTAATTAAATGGGCGCAGCTAACGAGTATCATTGTGTGTTAGCCACCTCGGGGCAATTGCTCTCCCCTTCCTTAGATATAATTGTGCTCTCTCACCCAATATGTAGCTCATCTCTCCCCACCCTCCCAGATATATTAATTCTATACCCCTGGTTGATCTGCTCTATTTGTTTATCGGCGTGTTACTGTACTAACAGTAAACGTGTCAACACATTACACTCCGCCATGGACCAGGTGATACGATGTCAAACACACCTTCTGATCCCCCCGTTACGGCTCTCTAACAGATACAAAGGATCGAACAGTGTAAAGTGTGAAATATGTGTAAAACTGTGATTGAATAAACATATTTTGGCAGATCATAGGTGGGATTTCATAGGTGGGATTTTATCAGAGAAAATCCAAATGGAGCTTTTGAAGAAAACATTAGATTTAACAGATACAGTTTCACTTGCTCTGTCCCTGGAATCAGCAGAGGCAGACCAGGTTGAAATACGCTCGACCATGAAGTCTGTTAATTATGTCACAAAACGAAACAAAACTTCCAAGTTTCGACCAAAACCAGGGTCTGATATCATTTGTTTTTGTTGCGGACGCGCCTGTCATGTTAGTCAAGGTGTAAATACAAAGATTACATGTGTGGCCGCTGCCATACTCAAGGACACCTCAAGGTAGTCTGTAGAAAAACCCTAGTCAAAAATCATCAAACGTAAACTCAAAACCAGCTCAGAGTTGTACACCCAAAAGTAAGACAGTACAGTTACCGTGAAAAGATTAATCTGCTAAGCAAAAACGAATTTAGTGATTCAGAAACTGAAAGTAGTGTCATTCACAACTGACTTAATGAGTCCAGCAGTGAGTCAGAGTCTGGCGAGGACTATTGCTTACACAACAACACCATTGGGGTAAGCAGCATAACCAAACAAAGCTCAGAATTAGTTACAAACCGCATGAAAACACTAAATGGTACATTCTAGTCACTCTGAACTGAATCGAATTACTAATGGAACAAGATTCCGGTGCAGATGGAACAGTCATCTCCATGGACTGGTACAATAAGTAATTTCCTAATATGCCATTACAAAATAGTCCATATTCAATAAACTCGTACACTGAAGGGGAGGAGAAAGCCATGTTTCTAATTAACTTAGAAGTAACTGTTAATGGCCAAACCGAACATTTAGATGCTATGTTATCAAAACATTACAAGTCAGATTTATTTGGCAAAGATAGGATTTCTATTTTTCGAATTGGAGACTATGTCTTTTTTGATATCCAAACTAAAGTTAAACAGGTTAAAAAAGTTAAACTAAACCCTTCTGTGGTTAACACAAAGGAGATTGAAGAGGGGTTTCCAGAGCTGTTTGGCCCTGGCTTTGGAAAATTCAAGAATTATAAGGCCAAAATACAGTTAAAGGCTGATGCGAAACCAGTATGTCGCGGAGTTCGCCCCGTTCCCCTTGCATTAAAATAGCGAGTTAATTAGGAAATCCTCCGCCTTGTTGGCCTGGGTATTCTGGAGGCTGTGGAAACTTCAGATTGGGCGACTCCTCTGGTCATAGTTCATAAACCGAACGGTGACATACTTGTCATAGGGGCTTATAAAACCATCGTTAATCCTCAGCTAGAGGTCGACCATTATCCAGTTCCCACAGCCGCTGAGTTAGTTAGCGAATTGTCAGGCAGTGATACCTTTAGTTTGATAGATTTGAACTGCAGATTGAGCGGGATAAGGAGTCTCAAGCTGCTTTAACGATAAACACACCACTAGGACTTTACAGATGGCTTTGAGTGCCTTTAGACCTAGCATCAAATCCAGGAATATTCCAGCGCATTATGACACAAGTCACTAACAAAATTCCTAAGTGCATGCCGTTTTATGACAACATTTTGGTCAGTGTCAAGGGACAATCCCACGACGAATCGTTAAACTAGCTTTTGAGTGCACTTCAAGATACAGGTGCTAAACTTCGTATCGACAAATGTAAGCTAACACAGCCTGAACTTAAGTATCTTGGTCACATGATAAACGCTGAAGGTCTTCACACCCTGTCAGAAGTTATTGAAGCCATTACAAACGCCCCAAACCCTACAAACATTCAAGAGTTGCAGAGTTTTCTTGGTTTCGTAAATCACTACTCAAAGTATCTCCCAAACTTGGCACATGTTCTTGCCCCTAAAGTAAAATGGATCTGGGGAGGGATTGTGACAAGGCAGTTGAAACTGTAAAAGAACTTTTTGTTAAGTCTAAGATTTTAGTCCACTACGATCCCAAAAAGAAGCTTAAGCTGGTCTGTGATGCAAGTCCCTATGGGGTGGACTGTAGTTTGATGCATGTAATGCCTAATGGCGAGAGTCAACCAATCACTTTTGCCTCTAGAAAGTTAACAAAAGCTAAACAAGGATTTAGTCATTTTGATCGTGAAGCCTTGAGTGTCACTTGGGGAGTGAAGCGATTTCACGAGTATGTATACGGTTAAAAGTTCATCCTACAATCCGATCAGAAAGCACTCCTATG
Source organism: Lithobius niger (assembly GCA_023313725.1). Classification (NCBI taxonomy): domain Eukaryota; kingdom Metazoa; phylum Arthropoda; class Chilopoda; order Lithobiomorpha; family Lithobiidae; genus Lithobius; species Lithobius niger. The sequence goes on from JAHWFP010018844.1 coordinate 102,835, forward strand.
GATATTCGGTCCTAAAAATGGTATTTCCCAAATGGCAGCAACTATAGTTCAGCATTGGGCAGTCCTTCTGAACGATATTCCTATGTTTTCAGCCCATACTTGGAAAGAAAAACACAACTGCTGATGCATTGTCATGTCTCCCCCTCCCCTACATTGAAGAATTTGAGCAAATGGAGGAGCAGTACAACGTATTAGCACTAGAAACCATTTCTAACTTACAAGTTCTAAATGAAACGCTACTTGCTGAAAGTCGTAGGGATCCTATTTTATGCAAAGTATTTAGATACATTCACCATGGCTGGCCCAGTCATTGTGACTACCAAGAGTTACTTCCATATTTCACTAAACGTACTGAAATAACAGTAGAATCAAACACACTATTTTGGGGCTTCAAAGTCATCATTCCTGCAGCTTTACAGAAACAAATGTTACCTACATAGTTCCCACCTGGGAATTGTCAAGTTAAAAGGCACGCGCGAAAATCTGGTGGCCTTCCATGGATGCTGCCATTGAGCAAAAAGTAAAATCTTGTGCAAATTGCCAAGAGTACAAAGAAAACCAAACACCAGGTCCTAAACACACCTGGGAGTACCCGCTTAAAGCCAATGCCCATTTTCACGCAGATTTTTGTGGTCCCGTGGATAACTACATGTTTTTGATTATGGTTGACGCCCATAGCAAAATTCCATTTGTACACAAAATGAAAAGCATAACGTCAGAAAAAGTAATAGGTATCATGAATACCCACATTGCAGAATACGGGTTAATAGACGCTCTTGTTACAGACAATGGCCATCAATGGTGCTCTAGTTTGTTTCAGGACTGACTAAAATCCAAAGGTATTCGCCACTTGACAGGGCCTAGTTACTCGCCCTGTATCAATGGTCTCGCCAAGGTTTTTGTAATTAACTTCAAAAACATCTATAATAAAGCTGCACGAAAGGATGGCCTGAGAATACAAGATAGCATTAATGCATATATAGAATCTAGTAGAATTACTATAAGTACCACTGCCCAAGCAACAGCTGCAAGACTTTATTTCAATCGTGAATTCAAATCACGTCTTGACTTGTTGCTTCCGGGTCCTATATCTAAGGTCAAGAAACTTTACAACAAAAACAAATTCAAAGTTCTCAGCATAAACCGTTAATTAAGTTTCAAATTAACACACCCATGTGGTATCGTAATTTCAGCCGCACGTCAGATAAGTTATGGCTACCAGGGAAAATAAACACCAAATTGAACCGTACTTGAACACCAAATTTACAATGTCTTAACCAAAACTAACGTGGATGTTCGTAAAGCAAGAGCTCAACTAAGATTAAAGAGTGTGGAAAATAACATCCAAGATGCGGTAAATCCTGTCGCACCGTTGTCCAAACCAGCACTCGAATAATCACCCAACACAACGCAAAATGCAACGAAAACTGCACTGCATAAAAAACCAGCTAATTACGAAGAACAAGCATTTAACCAAACTAAGCATTCTTTCACTTCCAAAACCAGTCACGCGATCTCCACGTCTACAAATTATGGAACACGTAAATCTTTTGGTTCACGTCTTCCCAGTTTGTTTACACCTCTAGCAATGTCAGAGAAGTCACCCGAGTGCATGCGTACCGGGTTTCCCGTTAATAACAAATCGCCATCCAACAGCTGTCATAAACGTAATCATTTATCGTCACAGCCAATTGCCGAGAGCGGTGTCATAGAAAATGCTAGTGTTGTAGAAAATGTTCCCTGCGTTTTCTTCCACCCTGACAGCTAGGACGATGCCAGGGGAATTTTGACTCCCCTGCCCCTTGTGAGGCTTGTTCGTCTCTGCATTACGTAGGGAACTTGTTTTTCCCCTATGTGGGACATTTAAATGTCTTTTAAATGTACACAATTAAGAGTTGCAGCTTAACTGCAACAAACACTTGTGCATGCGTTGCCGATTGTTTGCTTCTTTGGCTGGAGCTCAAAGGAAAAAAAAAAAGGGTCAAAGGATTTTAGCGAGCGTTAACCGCACCCGGTCATCTGCCCGACGACCTGGAGCTTACTCTGGACGTAAACAGTACTTGTGCCTCCCATTGTCGCTGATTTCCTACTTTGTTTGTACAAACTTGTATTTGCCTGTAACAATCCCCTCTCATGATGTATTGTTTCCGCCCTCCCCTCTCGCTTTTCTCACTGAGCTCATGGTGTTTTCCCGTAGTGCGAAGAGGAGTAGAGTTCCTGCATCGATAGTGGTAGATGGTACAGTAGTGGTTCATTCGTCAGTGGTTAAGTATTTAGGGGTAGTGTTGGATGACCGACTTGACTGGTCATCTCATACCAGTGGGCTGCGTCTCAAAGTTTGCGCAAGGACCTTAGTCCTAAAGCGGCTTGCTGGGATTCCTGGGGTAACACGGGGTTCGCTTCTGGTGGTCTACAGGACGTTTATTCGTTCGTCTTTGGATTACCACCTGCCCTTCCTGTCATCATACCAGCGGCATGTGCGCTCCCTACAAGTGGTGGTGAATGTTTGTCTCCGCCTGGTAACAGGCTGTCTGGTCTCTACTCCTGTTCCAACCTTCTGGGTTGAAAGCTGTGAGCCTCCACTTCACATTCGGGCTGCTGAGCTGCTTTTGGTTTTGTGCGTGCGCAATGTTAGTCGTGGCAAGTACGACCCAGTTGGTCGTATAGTTGGCGATTATTGCACCCTTGGGCCTGTGGCTCGTGCCACGTTGGGGTCTCTTGGTTACGGGGCGTCTCTCCTCCGTCGTTTATCTTCTTGTCACCCTATGGATGTGGCTATTGATCGTCTTTTTTGTCCTTGGGTATGGTGTCCGGCTCTGGTGTCTGTGTTCGGTGTGCAGCGGTTAGGTGGTGCTGAGTTCTGTGAGGTATTCTGCGACGCGTCTTTTCGTCCTGACACCTGGGATGGTGGTGTAGGAGTAGTTGTCCCGTCCTTGAAGGTGTTTCGAAGTTTCAGGCTGGATGCAGTACCCTCCAGCACTGTTTGCGAACTTTGCGCGATTTCTGTGGCACTGGATGTCGCTTTGGATCTTGCTCTCCCTGCTTTTGTTATCTACACTGACTCAGAGCCAGCAATTGAGACTGTCCGGCGAGCTGTGGCTGCTCTTGACTTACGAGACCCGGCGGTTGTATACTCCATATGTAGGAAGTTGTGGGCAGCGAAGCGTCGTGGCCAGGTGTTTTTGCGTTGGGTTCGCGGCCATGCAGGCTTGCATGGGAATGTTCTCGCGGATGGCCTGGCGAAGGCGGGAGCATTTGATAGTGATGTAGGCTCTCTATGTGTTCACTTGTCTGTCCGGTCGAGGCGCCCAGTGCTCACTGGGTGGTGCATGGACCTGTGGACCACTGAATGGCGCGCGTCAACGGCGGAACACGATCTTTTCCGCATTCATCCTGTTTGCAGTCGTTCAACGGTCCTTGATAGATTTCCGGTGCCGACTGCTAAGGCTCTCTCGCGTTTGCGCACTGGGCACTCCCTTCTCGAGGTTCATCGTCATCGGATGGGCTGGTCGGACTCTCCTTTGTGTCCGGTGTATCGGGTGGATCTCAAACCAGAACATTTTCTGCTCCACTGTACGGTTTTCCGTGTTCAGCGGATGGCTCTGGCTCGATACTTCCATGCCGGTCAATCTGTGGATGGTCTTCTGTCCCTGAATGATGGTCGCGTGTCTACAGGTAGGCTGTCTGCTGTAGCTCGTTTCGTTAAGGATACTGGGGTTCGTTTGTAGTATGGGTTTCGCGCTGTCACCTTTTCACCTTCCTCCATTTCCCTCTCCTTGCACCAAGCCCGGGGTCTGTGTGTTCTGATCTGTGTTCTGGTGGTTCCTTACTTTTGTTGCCCTCGGGGTGCTTCTCTTTGTTCAATAGTTCTCTCTGTACTTATATGTAGTTAGTCGCAGAATGCGTGGTCCTGGACCAATTTTCTGCGTAATAAATCAATCAATCAATCAATCTCGCTTTTGCTCTCCCTCGCTCGCTTTTTTTTTTTCTCCCCTGACTACCGAAATGACAACATACGGGAATTCTCTGCTCCCCAGTTTGTGATGTATTGTGTAAAAATGGCTGCCGTCCGCCATTTTTTCCCTTAGGAACATGCAACTAAGCCTACATCTGGAGTCGCCTCCTCATCGAATGAAATCCCGACCGGACAGAGTCGTAAGTGATCGTTTACCACTTTACCTAGTCTCGTATGCAGTTTAGCCATATAAGATTTACGTCCTGGACATAAAATGGCCCATTCCTCCAAGAGGCCTAACATGTTGTGTTCCCTCGTCCTGAGGCGACATATGTTAGCATTCGTCAACGCGTTTTAATTCGTTACGTCCTTTATTCACTGGGCTTTGTACGTATTAGTACTCAGGGAGCGGAGCGTGAGATATCCTTGGGAGAGAAGAGAGCGGAAACCTAAACCCCAATAACGAGCGAAATAAATTATATCTGGACCAATTTATTCTATATTCATCATCATGTTTATTCTCCTCTTTTACACATAAGTGCTTCCCAGTGCATCAACGGTCCACGGAGAACCTCTCGCGAGAAGGGGGTAATAAATGTTGGAGGTGGTATTTCCGGTACCACGGCCCTTTGGCTTTGTTATTGGACCGTGAGATCGGAACTCCACGCTCTGCCTACCCGCCTTTTTCACGTGGTAGCATAGCTCGGTTAAGCGTAACCCTATGCAGGGGAGAAAGAGCCACCCGTTTAAGAACACGTCTGCTACATCCGCTCTAACGACCACAAGGAAGGGTGACGATTTTGACTCACAACCTCTCTAGACTGCCCGTTTCAAGGAGAAACGTTATTATGTGTAACAGATTTGTTTACAATACCGTTTATGCCTTGCAGAAGGTGGCTAGGGCTACTGTCCTTGACGAACTGCACCAGAAGATTACAGTGGAAAACCGGCATCCCAGCAGTACAGCTTACCGGGAACAATTTAGTAACGTTATTTGTGCTGATTCAGAACTCTACCTCCGGTTACGTCACCATTTGCTTAGACTGAGCCTACCTTTATACCGCAAACGAAGCCGACACTACAACTACACGAAGCTGAAAGATTCAACGAGAAATGGTACCCAGCTACGACAACATGACGATTCCAGCATGCATTTCATGAAGGAACAACCCTCTCAGATAAGTGTGCATGACCATTCCAACCTGAATAACTCTGTAGAACCATTTATCAATCTTAACCCTAAAATATCACGTATTGATTCAGAGGGGGAAGATAATACTGTGTTTCTCCTTGCATTGTGAATACGGTACAATCAGAGCTACTAGATGTAGACAAGACGGTTATCTGTAGCTGTCCAAGTGTTACTAAATTCGAGGGGGACGAACGTAAACTGATCCCTCTTACTTCACTAAGCCCCCGACATCTTAGAGAGATATTTATCATTGCGAGTGGTACTTTTGGTAAGGCTTGCTCACAACTTCCGTGTACTAAACAAGGCCTGAACCCTTGTATTTCCGATGTTGATACTCCTGTTCTGAACTCTCATACTTACTCTAACCTAACGTTAGCACCTCTAGCGTTAACGAGTGTAGAAGTTAAACAGCTATTGGAACTGAAGATACACCTTAAGGGTGCGGAACACGCTTCCCTAACTAACCTAGAATATGTCCATGTCCCTGACGACTCCGTATCGCCCCCATGTGAACAAGATTTTGATTTGAAAACTGATGTATCCATGGTGGAGGAGCTGGCCGAGACTGATCAACTCGGTATGACTGCTCCACCGGGTACACCAGGCTCAGCTAACAAAAAACTAGAGGGGGGCCTGCACCAAAATGGGTAAAACACAGAAGGAAGAAGAATAAAAAAGGTGCCTGCGAAAGTCAAACTAAAAAACGAAAAGTAAAAAAGCCTAACCCCCAACTCCACCTACTTCTCCTGCGAAGGGGGAATTGCTAGCGCCCCCAATGCAGGAGGAGGGTGAGAAGTTACCCAAACTGACTGATTGTGACCACACCGCATGTTACGAGGATAGGGTCACCAGGTGCTATTTAGAACGTATGGGGCTTTAATGATCCACACAACGTATAAGTTTGAAGCCATAGAAAGGGGGGGGGGGGGATGACGCCACTCCCACCCTTTGTGTATGCTATCGCTAGTTTTGGTACTGGCGATCCGACCCTTTACTGTATACCCCTAATCAGTCACTGTTTCTAACCTATAGCTACCCCTGTGTTTTACATAAGTACTTTTTAGAAACTATTAACAAACGAAAAATCACTTACTAACGTTAGCAAGTTATAACATTTTCACTTTGGTCCGAGTGACATTAACACTCCTTTATGACTAATTATGTTTACTATTCCATTTTCTCTTTAAACTCCGTGTTGAGTTAAGGGTGTTTAAACGGACATAGAAGCTTCTTAAGGTTCACCATTGTGCCCCTACTTCATGCAGATCCGGAGGGGGCGTGCCAGGGAAATTTTGACTCCCCTGCCCCTTGTGAGGCTTGTTCGTCTCTGCATTACGTAGGGAACTTGTTTGTCCCCTATGTGGGACATTTTAATGTCTTTTAAATGTACACAATTAAGAGTTGCAGCTTAACTGCAACAAACACTTGTGCATGCGTTGCCGATTGTTTGCTTCTTTGGCTGGAGCCTACTCTGGACGTAAACAGTAATTGTGCCTCCCATTGTCGCTGATTTCCTACTTTGTTAGTACAACTTGTCTTTGCCTGTAACGATCCCCTCTCATGATGTATTGTTTCCGCCCTCCCCTCTCGCTTTTGCTCTCCCTCGCTCGCTTTTTTTTTTCTCCCCTGACTACCGAAATGACAACACACGGGAATTCTCTGCTCCCCAGTTTGTGATGTATTGTGTAAAAATGGCTGCCGTCCGCCATTTTTTCCCTTAGGAACGTGCAACTAAGCCTACATCTGGAGTCGCATCCTCATCGAATGAAATCCCGACCGGACAGAGTCGTAAGTGATCGTTTACCACTTTGCCTAGTCTCGTATGCAGTTTAGCCATATAAGATTTACGTCCTGGACATAAAATGGCCCGTTCCCCCAAGAGGCCTAACATGTTGTGTTCCCTCATCCTGAGGCGACATATGTTAGCGTCCGTCAACGCGTTTTAATTCGTTACGTCTTTTATTCACTGGGCTTTGTACGTATTAGTACTAAGGGAGCGGAGCGTGAGATATCCTTGGGAGAGAAGGGAGCGGAAACCTAAACCCCAATAACGAGCGAAATAAATTATATCTGGACCAATTTATTCTATATTCATCATCATGTTTATTCTCCTCTTTTACACATAAGTGCTTCCCAGTGCATCAACGGTCCACGGAGAACCTCTCGCGAGAAGGGGGTAATAAATGTTGGAGGGGGTATTTCCGGTACCACGGCCCTTTGGCTTTGTCATTGGACCGTGAGATCGGAACTCCACGCTCTGCCTACCCGCCTTTTTCAAACGATATATGGACTAGCAGATTCGCGACTGAAGCATAGAGTTAGATATATTATATTGTTACACCAGAGAGGGAACATTCGCTTCAAAGCCTGTCCGTGCGTAATCACCGCCGCCAGGAGCCAGGTCGGCGCCACCGTCGATTTGAGAACGACTTCGTTCGGACTAGAGGTGTGCGCCCCCAACAGCCAAATCAAACGAAACTTACGCCGCCGATGGCTGAATCGGATCCTGTCATCGCGTTTACGTGTTAGTGTCTACGACTTACTAAAAAATGAAGTATAAATTTATTTATGCTTTCGAAATAACTGAACTACTTGGAACTCGAAACAAAATTTGGCAAAATGGAAACATGCTTCATTGCTTTACATGCTAAAAATGAAAATAAAATAAGTTGGATTATTTCATTTTGCAACAGCAAATGTGAAGTGGGACGGTAGAGCAAAGGGAGGGAGCGGGTGGTAAGGGGCAACCCCCTCCCCCCTAAAAAAACTAACAAAACGAGCCGAGTGGGAATAAAAATCACGTAAGACGGTTATTTGCTATTTTCTCAAAACTTTGATGAGGCCATACATGACGTGTAGGACCAGTCATTATTTATCGCCGGGGGAGAGGGGTGTCATCAAGTTTTTGAACCCTGTCAAGGAAGATCGTAAATTTTTCAGATGCAATCAAGTGGGGGTGTGGGTCAAAAACAAATTGACCAACTGGAAGAAAAAGTCATTTTTGGACCTCAAAAATGGCACTTTCAGCAGTCAAAATTTCTAAAAACGCTTCACCCTCACCATGATCTCAGTGTTTACAAGGTTTTGAAGCTGTTAATATCATTACTGCAAGTATAGTTTTTACAAAGAACTTAGAAAAGCCTTGGCACCTGGTTTCTTGGCTTCTTCGGTCTTTCAGGCGCTAACTATGTTACCAAAAGAGCTTGATCATACTTATTGTATGAATCTCGACAAGAGATGGGTGTAAGAAACATTTTATAGAACACGTTTAATCCAACATGTCTTTTCGTTAAAAACGAGACACTCTGTCGGTGTGGGGAGCTATTTATTTATTTGGCTACAGGAATCATCTGCAGACAGTCGCAATTGGTATACGAAAAGCGGAATTTTTTTTTTGGGGGGGGGGGTTACTTTATTTTTGGGTCTTGATTGGGGGAGGGTGATCAAATATTTGGTAGTCCCATTTTTTCATTCCCCCCCCCCCCCGAGCCATAAATAATGACCGGTCTCTAAATCAAGAATATTTTCTTCCTTAATATTTATGCCCTGTATTCACTTTATTTTTAAGTTTAAATATACATTAAAAATACGCTGGTCACACGTTTTCTTCTAGGGGTGCAAAGCGAAGCATAAAATTTGAACCTCCCCCCCCCCAAAAAAAAAAAGTGTTTACGTTACTGGTATGTCAATTGAAGTTATTCTTCGCTTTAGGTTATAACAAGTAATACAATTCATGTTCTGTGTCGTCTGCTTCCGTCTTATGCTTGTTGCATCGTCTGCTTTTATTTTTCTATCAGCTCAAGATGGTACAACGAATGGTTCGACGAATTATTAGGAAGTTAATTTCAGCCATTTCAAACTTGACCAAGCTAAAAATGTCAGATTGCAATACCGCGACTTAGTTTAATCAAGTCGTGGTTTGCTTACCTCTTATATTGAAATTAACGCGCGCAAACACAACGAAATCGACACACGCCTTTTTCTCAATCGGGTCGCCATCTTAGAAATCCGACGCGGACAAGTAAAGCTGTAAGAGCCATCCCCCTGGACTGAAGGCGCAGCCAGCATCGATACGTCCGCTTTGAGATTATGGGTTGGTAGCCGCCATAATGATTAACATGATTAACAATGTTCGAGAAGCACAAGTCCGACGAGTAGGGGAAAATACGCATGGCTACAGTTACACTGTGATACTCTTTGCAAATTTATCCTAGCACAGGAAAAAGTTTGCACTAAGTTTCCAATAGCTGTTTCGATTTTAGAAATTGATTTTTGCATCATTTTTAAGATATACAGTGTTTTCACATTTTTGGTAACCTGCTCAATACGTTTTAACATGAATCGCGCAATTAAGACATAATAATGAATTGTGGGATGTGTATTCTAGAACGATATTCAGAGAGAGAGAGAGAGAGAGAGAATATGGTAATCCTACAATATATTTATTTATTTATTTTAATTCCAAAATTATTGTAACCCCCTATAAAGAGCATAACAGCAATTTCAAATTAAAATAATGATTTCACGAATCTCATTCAGGCGAGAGCAGAGACGATACAGGCGCGAAGGGGTACATTAAGGGGCGCCGCCATATTCTTCTTGCCTGAATGAGATTCACAAAACTGTTGTTTTAATCTGAAATTGCTGTTATGCTTTTTATTAGGGGTTACAATAATTTTGTAAATAAAGTAAATAAATAAATATATTGTAGGATTAGCCTTTGGCGAATCTCAACAGATCTCATTCAGACGAGAACCGGAAGTTGGCTGGCGCCACGTTGCGTTGTTGACGTCGGCCAAGCTTTGGCTGGAAGGCAGATTGCAAAGGTTTGTAATGTATTGTTTCTAGTACAGTTGCCACCCCCTGCTGACAGCGAATCCCTCTCTGGAGAAATTCTAGGAACAGGAAACGCCTCAACTTCCAACACTAATCAGCGTACCCCAAAACCTGTTACTAAAAACAAAAGTAAACGAAAGGTCATTTCACCAGTTCACGAAATTCCAACTGAAACCGAAACTAAGAAACGTTCACCAGTTTTGGGTCGACACAAACGTATTAAAAAGGCACCTGATCGTTTGAATTTATAATGACTAAAATTTAAACTTGACTAATGTAAAGCTGTAAATTCGTTGTGTAGTAACATGTTGTTCGTTAATCCAACTGGGGGTTATTTTTAAATTGTGCCGTGCTGGCAAAAATGTCGCATTCACGTTAACTGTGCCCTGAACTGACAAGGCCGATTTTAAATTGTTGTTGTGAGACAAAAATGTTACGTTATAGTTGTTAGTAAGGAAAATAGATTCCTTGATTTTAATCCTCTATGTTTTTTTTATTTTCATGGCAAAAGATAACGCCTTGTTTGCTCTGGAGCAACGAAAAGTCACACAAGTATAAGATACTTAAGATGTTCAACAAAACCGGTAGCCATATATTGTTACTGCAATTCTGAATTGTAGCAAATTCTTTAAAATTCTTGACCAGAAGTATTCCAAAACTACAAATCTAGCAGCAAAATTGTTGAATAGTTGAACAGCCATTGTTTTCTTTAAAAAAAAAAAAATAAAGCTAGCTTATTAGTGTTTAAACGTATCCACCCAAAACCAAAACTGGTAGAAAAACCCGCCAAGTTTCCAAAAACGATCGGTCTTTGAAGGTAGTGATATCATTCTACCAGGGAAAGGCCGCCAAGATTAATCCTATTAGCCAAGTTAATCACACCTACTAATAGTTCGAAAGTTAAATGAAAACTAGAAGATTGCTACTAGCGGTAGCAATCTTAAAGTTTTCATTTAACGTCCAAAGTATTATTCGGTGCGATTAGCTTGGGTAATAGGATTAACCTTGGTGGCCTTTCCATGGTGGAATGATATCACTACCTTCAAAGGCCGATCGTTTTTGGAAACTTGGCGGGTTTTTCTACCAGTTTTGGTTTTGGGTGGATATCACAACTTTCATAGGACTGTGAACGTACATAAGGTTACACCGTCTGTTTAAGATGCTTCAATCCCATTTTTGCACACACTGACTAACAATCGCTGATTTCGTTCGCTTCGCTCACTCAATCAGCGCATCCCCTTCAGTTGTTTTATTTAGCCCTTCACCTTCCTCTTAATTTTTCAAGATTTCGTTCACATTTAGTCATGCAGAAATCCCCGAAGGTCGCTGTTACTAAAACAGCAGAATGCGAAGCCATTTATTTTTGGGTTATTAACAAAAAACCCATTAGCTCGTGTATGATCGTATTGTTGCGTAACCATCATCTAACGCGCATCCTTTTATTCTTACGCAATCCACGGCAACGTTAATATTTCTTTATTTTGTCCTTCGTTACAGTTCAGTTTTTAGTTCGTCCAGGCTTTTACAATAAGTCTAAGGACCAGTCTTGATTGTTCAAGCCATTGTTGCTTAAAATCTTTGGTTGCAACTTGGAAAAGAAACGAAATTTAAATTCGCCCGTGGCGAATTTCAAAACCCTCCCTCGCATTTGTCCTGACCCCTACAACCCCCAAACCAACAAAAGGACCATCCTCAGATCACCAAGCATCCGTGTGCAAAAATTCAGGTACGTAGGCCTTCGCAATTTTGCGGTAGCCATGAGCAAAAAGTCTATGGGATTTAACATGGGAAAAATCTTATTAGCTAGCTAGACAGTAACATAAAAACAACGTTATTGACGCATCTTTTTCTCTATGATTGGTGTACACTCATCCTTTAAATTTTAGTTTTTCTTAATCTCTGACCCTTCCCCTTACATTTTCCACAATTTGAAACATTTCTGTCGCATTGGGATTTATCCTCAACATGCCAAAATATGCTTTCAATTGCTTACAGTTAACAGACACATGTCTGCTAGTGAGCCGCTTTTTTATCATTAACAATCAATTTTTAACAATTGGATATCTACAATGGGATGATCTACTGTTACTTGGCGGGGACACACTAGCGTGTGTCTAGAAAAACGTAAGGAATCCGTTGATTTTCAGGCTATCCTAAATAAAAATTTTCTTGAGTTCATAGAAATGTTAGTTTTAAGGTTTGTCAGCTTTCGAAAAATTCCAGCTACTTCACTTTGAAAGCGATTTGACAGCTCACTTGCTCTCCTTAATTTAAAAATTCATTTCCTAAAGTTAGTAGTACAGTGACTTACAATAGAGATAAATGTACAATAGAAAAAAAAAATATACAACTAATTGATTTTTTTGTTTCAGGTAGTTAAGAATTTTTTTAATTTTTTTTTTATTTCATTGTCCTTAGTGTGGAGTCGTCACTTGTGGCGCCACAGATAGTTAGCAGTCTTTAGCCTTTCCACATGTTAACCCATAACCTAGTACTAACTGCTACTCGAGTGCCATACATTGTACAGTAACATACTGATATCTACTTATCACTATACGACCTGTAAATGTTATAAAGAGCCGTGTGTATTATTAAACTTGTCCATTCCTGTGCTTGCATTAAGTTGTGTTATTAATTTTCTCTTGCTGAGGAGGACTTTTTCTCCCCAACACTTCCCCAGTAAAAAAATTTGGGACGAAACTTGTAACTTCGAGTTTTCCGTTAAATGATTCCAAACGTAGTTAAGGTAACCTTGGGCGAGCAGCAATCAGTTAATAAATGATGAAGGCATACGTAACTAAGTTTAGGCAATATTTTTTGGTGATTTTACACCAGATTTGTCTTGCGATTTTATCCCCATCGACTTTATTTTCCACGACTTCTTTTTCCGCGGTTTTTTTTTAATCGGTTTTTTCTTCAGCTTTTTTTTCCGGGGCTTTTTTCCATCGGCTTTTTTTTTGCATCAGTTTTTTTTTCGAGGCTTTTTTTTTTCACCCTTTTTTTCCGGGGCTTTTTTTTTTCCGAGGCTTTTTTTTCCCGTGCACGGAAAGGCATGCATCCTTTCTTATTTCTTGGTTTCATACCAGTGGATAAAAATCCAAAACGGCGGGCGACTTAAAATGGCGCTCAAAAACAGTTTATGACAGCGCGGCCATACATAAACAGATTCGAATGAAATTTGGTATGAACTAGCTGATAAGCCGTCTAAGGACGTCGTATGCTCGGTGAATGGTGTGATCCGTTCCCGTTGCTGTGTATTACACGAATTTGTATAAGACACCGCTAGCGAGCTATTTTTCAGCTATTTGAGGTTTGTGTACAGTGATCATCATAGCAGATAGCGCTGCATGTTCTGATTGTGAATGTTGCCGCTGTTTCTGTGTGATGTTGATTCGCACGTGAATGGTGAGATGATAACTGTATTTATTATGTTGATGTTATTTGAAATCTGCTGAACGATGTACTGTACGTACTTGGTTTGTGATGAAAGTATTCTGGGGGAAGTGGGGGGGGGGGGGGGGGAAAAGAGGCACCCAAAGATTCAAAGATAAGTTCGCCCCTTTGAACTCGATAATACGGGATTTATGTGGTCAGATTCAAACAAAAATTGATAAGACTATTCTTTGAACTTGGCTTTAAGACACATATGCATGGTTTTGAGCCTGTTGATAAAAATCCATTTAAGACCATCAACCAAACCGACTCTGGTTGTTTCAATAGGGGTGACCAGTAGGACTTCGGTCTTTGATCCCCGCTCAGGCACCCTGACACGTAAGCCCAAAAGGCAACGGAAATAGGTTTGCATATGTATTTATCTAAATGCAACGGATCTTAATCGTTTTTTTTTTTTTTAGTATTGTACACTGCGGACAAAAATGGAGTTTCAAGTGTTTGTCTCTGAAATGGTCCTTTTAATGGAAGTTCGGCAAAATGAAGGTTCTAAAACTTAACGATTGGGGAGTTTATTACCATGACCTTAAGAATTTACATCATTATCGATTTCGAATTTCCATTTTAATGTAAATTGGCTTAGCTCGGAGAAGGAAGGAGGAGGAGGCTTAGCGATATATTGACAATTTCCGGACGCTGGCCTTCAAACATTTCGCCGTAACAGTTTGCCGGCATACAGCGACTGATTGGCGGTGAACTATAGATTGATTGTTCTTAGCAATTTAGTTATCTTTAATCAAATTCAGGATCGCCACATAGATTTTGTCCAAATAGAAGACACAAAATTGAATTTATTGCCTTTGATGTTAGCTGTGAACCCCTACAAAGCTTAGCGGTAATAGTGTAAACCAGAAAATAGTACGCTTGCGTTACACAGTAGGATGAGGAGTACCAAATTGTTTATTTAAGACCAAATTTCACTATACGACGGTAATAATTATGCAACTAAACTATTGGGTTCCAATTTAAAAAAAAAAATTTAAATTACAGGTGTACAACGAAATGAAATTACCCCGTTCAACTTTACCTTCCGGTTTTAATTAGTGTTCAATTCTGAAACATTAGAACGCTGAAAACAAAGGACTACACTTTCGAAGCGACCGGAACCAATAGCATCGATGTGGACACTGTTACTTGACCTGTATCGAGTTGGTCGTAAAAAATGACGTCATTTTGATGCAGTCGTTGCCATGTTTCAATAAGACGTGGCCACAAATTTCGTCATATTCGACGTTTGCGAGTGACGCACAACTTGCCGCTCGCCTTCCTGAACGATCGAAAACATGGCCGACGTGCGGTCATCCAATGTACTAAAACTACTGTTGCAATTCAAATGTTTTAAGACCTGGTTTCCCACTTTACCTATAGATTTTTAAGTTTTTTTTATACACCTAGGCTTGATTTCGGAATTAATTCATGTAGAAGTAATCTCCGCATACACAGATTTCAGGAATTCTTAAACTAATTCAGTTCCGACGTATTTCAGTGACACCTCCCCTGTTTTTTTCCTGGGTTTCATGTGACGGACTAGTCCAATCGCCTTTTGTACCTACTTTGGATTTGGCTGCTAAGCAAATTGAGAGCAAAAGAAGGGGATGGGGAGGGGGGGGGGAGGGGGGGGGG